>JAQIXS010000527.1:0-44350 GCA_034700785.1 Rossiulus vilnensis | reverse complement strand
CGTTTATTAACGTCCTGAATACTAATAATGTTTCTTTTATCCGTTTTTCGAAAATGACGTAAACTGCACTTATTCCGCAAACTTTCGCACGCTACCAACCCTGTAATACATGTGCAGGTATTGTCATGACTGTCAGTGAAATTGAGTGCTTATAGATGATATGTAAAATATTTATTCGATGATCCAACTGTATTTGAAGGGGTTTTTTTTGTTACGAATTATTACACAGTAATTAATCATTGCGTGAACTCTACCTGTTTCCAGGGAACTTCAGGAAGAATCCGGTCTGCAAGTTGACCAGCGGAGCCTTAATAAATTTGCCGTTTTAAACTTCGAGTTTACCGATATTCCTGATCTGCTCATGGAGGTACACGTTTTCTCAACTTCAGATTTTAGCGGAGAACCGGAGGAAAGCGAAGGTAAGCTGTGATGGAAGTAAGCAGCAGGAATCAATGCAACATTTCAAAAGTTAATAAAATTCAATAAAAAATTGTTTCTGGACGAACCTTCCATATGCAAATTTTCGTTTAATTTGCCCTGTGTGTTATTGTGTTTTCTGTTCCATCTATATATAATCTTTGTTCTGTATGTGTACAGTCAGTTTTTTTCATTTTTAAATTCAGAGATGCAGCCAAAATGGTTCGACCTCAACAACATCCCTTTTTCTGACATGTGGGCGGACGATAAGCACTGGTTTCCCCTTTTCCTGAGCGGAAAGAAGTTTTTTGGCCTATTTAAATTCGAGGGACAGGATAAAATGCTCTCTCAACACCTGCGTGAAGTTAGCAAGATTCCTTAGAAGCACTTCAGGATTATCTGATTTTTGTCTGGATACAAATTCAGTCAATATTGCATTTAATTTTGCAAGAAGACGCTATATTTTCATTATCTTTAAAACTCAGTTCAACTTTCATACGATATTTGTAAACGTGAAAGACTTCATGATAATTTGCTAATAAAAGAGCGTCATTTTAGCCTATACGGCTGATTTTTTTAGTTTTAGCTTTGCGGCAGTGACTCGTTGGAAATTTATTAGATTTTTTAAAAAAACTTGAAGGCGGTCTGCATTGCTACGTTGCAGCATCAATGTACTAAAATATACTTCAAGCGCTCGCAGTAAAGTAATTTGTATGTAAAATTTTGATATTGATAACAAACTATTCACGTTTCACCCTGTAAATAATTCCGGGACTTTATGAAAGACCCACAACGACTTCGCGCGACTATCGCACTTTCTGTTTGTGCTTGTGGATTGCAAGTATTGAAATAATTAGCAGTAATTTTACATAAATTGGTGTGAATATAGTGTCCAGGAGAAGTCTAATCGTTCACTGAACAATGTCATATAGAGAATTAAGAAGTAAGTTTGTCTTTAAATCCGTAATTGTTGGATGTTGTAATCTTGTTGACAGAAATCGGTTGGTTGCCTAGTTACCAACCGAAATTGTTTTACCTGAAATTACTACTGTATATATCGAAGTCAGTAGGATATTTGCTTAACAAATTGTTATTCAAAACAATGCTCAATAAGTTTAAAGCCTTGCATTAACTAAGGGGGTCGTTCATTCATGTCTGGTTTCGTTTAAAATTCAACAAGAAAAAAATTATTTATGCGTATTATGTTTATCAGAAGAAAGAAATGAAATAATGTTCTTGTCCAGATTTTACGGAAATGATGCGAGCGCTAGGGTACTCTCGCCACATCTCGATGGAAAACTTCCGAACTCCCAATTTTCCTCTGGTGGCAGAGATTTTGATATGGCTTTTAAACAGGTAGATATGAGGAGTTGAGCAATTGATTCCAGCTCAATTTTCGGGAAGTTCTACGTATTCCGTTTTTCTGCTGTTTTCAGATACGAACCGAATGCTGACCTACCGACAGACATTGCTACCGAGCAGGACAGAATTGTATTTGTGCGTTCGGTAGCCCAGTTCATGGTTAGCAAAACCTGTCTGAAACAGTGTTCGTCATTAAATGAAACCAGAATCTGAACGTGTTTTGGTTTTTCAGGCCACAAAAGCGCATATCAAGTTAAACACGAAGAAGCTGTATCAGGCTGATGGCTATGCCGTGAAGGAGATGCTTAAAATAACCTCTCTGCTTTACGATGCTATTCGAAACTCTAAGATGAGCGACGAATCGCAATCACTTTCTCAGAAGACCAACCTGATGTCGGAATTGAGTGCTAAGGTGGATGAAAATTTTTCAAAACAGCGGTTTTTAAATGTGTACATGGCTAAAATCAGGTTTTACTGCAGTTGCTGGATGTGAAGCAGTTTCGGCAGCTAGCTTCGGACATCACTCATAAAGGGGCCACACTTTACGACCTGTTCGGCAAAGAAGTTGATCTGCGGGTAAGACTGCTAGAAATTTTCAATAAAACAAGAAAAGATAAAATTTTACCAAACGTTTTGGTAAACAATATCTCGTTAGCATCCCAAAATCGATAAATCTTTGAACCATTTTGTTGAAAATTCCGGAATTTACTGTAATATTAATCGTATCGGACTAGGAATTGCGTTCAGATGTGCTTGCGAAGCAAGTCGACGTAAATGAAGTGGAACGCTGGATCCAGAAAGCTACTGCCAAAATACAGGTCGGTCACTTGAAATTTGTTGCGTTACTGCAATTTTAACCAAAGTGATAGACAATTTTTAAATCCGTTTAACGTTCAGGAAGAAATTACCACCACCACTCAGATGATTGAAAACATCGCCTCTGACGAGGTAAACCTGGATGCTAAAATTGAGAAGAAGAAAAACGATTTGGAGAGAAACCGGAAGCGCCTCCAAACTCTCCAGAAAGTTCGGTAAGTTCTGAAGCGAGTTAATTACGGAAAAAAAAGCGCAAAAATGCACCAAATCAACTCTGCTAATAAATAATGATTGTGTACTACCATGTTATCTGTTAAAGTTTGGGTAGCTATTTCTGTTATTTTGAAAACAGTTTTCTAATAGTATTCCGAAATCGCTATGCAGAAATTACGCATAATATTTTTTTATCTCGAAAAAATCTAGACCGGCATTCATGGACGAATATGAAAAGTTGGAAGAGGAACTCAAGAAATTCTATGAGATTTACATCCTCAAATTCAGGTGCCTCGCTTACGTGGAACAGCTATTAGAGGAACATGAGTGGACAGAGAAGGAAAAAATGGAGGTAAATGGATTTCAAACTGACTAAGGATTCTTTGTCATGGAATTTATTAAAAAGTACACATTCTGCAATGATTAAGGAGCGTGAATCCACAATTCGAAAAATGATGGAAAAAATCAAAATAGAAGAATCGCTACCTTCTGATGTGGAAGGAGACGGAGAGCCATTCGGAGAGTTCGATGATGACAATATCGATTCCGGAAATGTCACATTAAGAAGCCGGCCTCATCAGGCTAATCGTTTTGGTTAGTTTTATCAGTGAACTAGTTTACTTGCTACGTTTTTTTTGCGAAGTTTTTTTCAATGTTCACTTTTTATCTTCAAGCAACTCCAGGGATCCATAGTGACATAACAGACACGAGGCATAAGTTTGGATCCATGACTGGAGGCGACTTTGAGGTGGGCCAGATATGTTAACCTTTTAATTCGTTCAGAATAACATTCACATATGTAATTAAACATCCATTGATCACATTTTCTAAAATTGAGGAAATTTTTCTCACCTACCCAAATAAATAAAAAATAATATTTGAACTAGATAATTACTTTCATGAAATAGCCTAGGGTACTCTGCATTTACGGAATCTAGCAAAACAAAATTTGTGTACAAGCTGCTATTTTTGGCATTAACTTGTTTCTGGTTTCCTGTTACTCCAGGAAAGTGAGAGTCAGCTGTCAGATTCCGACCTTGAACTAATCGATGGGGAAGACGGTGCATCAGACATGGCCAGCGACGACGAAATCGAGATCGACGCCGTGCCGCCGACCAGAAAAATTCTGCCAAAAGACGGCGAGCGGCCAGCCAGCGACGAGGACTTCTAGGAAAGTAAGCTTATTTTCGAATCGAGATCGCACACATCTATTCTTGAAACGTTTTATTATTCTCGTTATTTGAATGTAATCAGTTTGTTCCCGCGTGCATAAAGGCACACATTTATAAAAAAATATTACGTTGTAAAGATATGTATCAGATCTGGAAAATGTGAGAAATGGAACGGTGCTCCCGCTGCACGATTGCTTCAGTAATCGTCGTAACCTGGCATGGGGAATTTCTGGGCGAATTCCTCCACGGCTGTACGAATTTCCACCAGTTTGCTGTGGAAATCGGGCTTGGCCAGTGTGTCCTTAAACTCCTTCAGCGTCGGTCCCGATGCAGCTTTTACCTCGAGAGCTAGTTGCAGCCCTGCCATAAAGCAATTTCCGAGATTCAAATGTTAACCAATTTATAAGAGTACTATCATACCAAGAAAGTAGTCACTAAATTACAAAATCTGAGTCCCTTTTGTGTTCCCGTTTTGTTTTCTCTTTAATAAGATGTTAGTGGGGTGCCACATAACCAACAAAATCGGCACACATTTTCTTATGGCAAAACTTACCTCTATCAATGAGGTCCACAACCTTTTTGATGTCGTCTTCCTTTAACCCACGTGTGGTCAGAGCTGGGGTTCCCAGGCGAATGCCACCAGGATTGAGAGCGCTCTTGTCGCCTGGAACGGTGTTCTTGTTGCAGGCAATAGAGATATCCTCCAGCACCTTCTCAGCCCTGGCGCCATTTAGGCCCTTGGGTCGCAGGTCCACCCACACCAGGTGATTGTCTGTACCACCTAGCGAACCAGAATTCACAGAAAATTAAACGCCTTTCGAGGGATTCTCAGCCGGATCAGCTTCTGAAGTTCCGATCCGAATTTTCTTACCTGAAACGCAGACGTAGCCTTTGTCTTGAAGCCCCTTGCTCAGCTCCTTGGCGTTAGCAACAACCTGCTTCTGGTAGCTGGCAAACTCGGGCGTCTTCGCCTGCTTGAAGGCAACGGCGATGGCTGCGGGGAAACGGGACATAAATTTATTTCTTTGCACTTTACCAAAATGGCTGCAGGTCGTGGGTTACTATACCTACCGGCAATGGCGTTGTTGTGAGGACCACCTTGAAGACCAGGGAAGACTGCTTGATTGATTTTGGACTCAATGTCGTAAAGGACTTTTTCACCTTTGGCAGAAACTGACCTGACACCTGACAAGCACACCAGAAAAAAAAAACGTGATTGATAATTGCTACGGGGTTATCCTTGTTAGGTGGCACAGGGAATGATGCGGTACCTTTGCGATAGAAGATCACGCCAGCGCGTGGCCCTCGCAGCGTTTTGTGCGTGGTCGTGGTGACGATGTCGCAGAACTCGAACGGGCTGGGGGCTTGCTTCGCAGCCACCAGGCCACTGACGTGCGCCATATCAGCCATAAGGTATGCCCCGTTATCGTCTGCGATTTGCCGGAAGCGCTTGTAGTCCAGGTGTCGCGGGTAGCAGCTTATACCAGCGATGATAAGCTTCGGCTTGAAGAGCTTGGCGTTGTCTTCCAGACGGTCGTAGTCTATGAGTCCAGTCTTGGTGTCCACCTTGTAAGGCATGGACTCGAAGAAAATGGACGTGGCCGAAATCTTTTTGGTCGCGGTCTGGAAGCCATGCGTAAGATGACCGCCATCAGGCAGGTCCAGACCTATGATGCCAGAATGATAGAAGTCAGTTCCATTGCCACAGGTTATAATTTCGACAGCTATGCTCAAAACCCCACGCATCGTTTAAATGCTTAATGAAATTTTCCAAATTACATCAGCTTACCCATGATGCGCCCATGGGGTTCCACCACTGCGGTGTAAGCTGCGAAGTTGGCGGGGGACCCAGAGTACGGCTGCACGTTAACGCCCCAGTTCTCGGGATCCAAGTCATAGGCCTCCAGCGCGCGCTTGCGGCACAACAGTTCAATCTCGTCGATGAATTCATTGCCGCCGTAGTACCTGAAACCAAGGCGTCAGAATGTACCGTGCCAAATGAGACTGAATTTTTGAAATGTCATTCCAGATTCTGGTGGCAACTACCTGACTCCTGGATAGCCTTCAGAGTACTTGTTGTGGAGACACGTCGAAAGCGCCTGAAGAACCGCCTTGCTGGTAAAATTCTCAGAGGCGATCATCTCCAGGCCCCGTTTCTGCCTGTTCTTCTCCTTCTGCACGATGGCAAATATCTCGTTGTCATACTCATCAAGGGTCTGCTTCAGCATGCATTTTTCACCGGCCATGCCTGCGGATGTAAGAGTTGTGTGAGTGTGGATTCGTGTACTAGTGTGATAGATGAGGTAAATACCAATAGAATTTAATTTTAAACATGCTATGAAATTTTATGTGAGCGCAAGCGTCAAACAGGTGTTCTGCAGACAATTTATAGCCGCTTCCACATTGTGAGATTTCTTCATTGTTGCGATGGCATTTAAATGCTAGTAACATTGTTCAGAAGCACTTTTTGTAGAATGTGCACTATCCAAGGAGGCCACGTTTAAAAAATTACATTGCCCTCCATTGTCCTATTGTCAAATTTGTTTAGTTCCAATATATAATTGGTTGTCTACAAGGGCCCATGCTTTCTTTATTTATAATTCGATAATGTCTCGTTTATTTATAAAAACATTTAAAAAAATTAAAACCCCTCATACGACCTCCGTAACTAGACGTTTTCCTGTTTAATTTATTTTTCATTTAAAAGGGGTATTTTCAAATTATTAAAAGTAACACGGGCCCTAGTGGTCGACCAACTCTACATGGGGAAAACATAAATTTAGCAATTAATAACAAGTATCTGAAGCAAAAATGCGAGAATACTTATTTTTGTTATTAATGGGCAACTTTGTTTGGGTTGGACATAAAGCATATTCAAGTTGTTTTTTATTTTTCTGCTTGCAAAATTACTGCGCAATAACTGGTAACTTGGTAACTAAATAAAGTCGATACGCCCTGAACAAATAAACAACAACTACTACGTGCACATTTCATAATTTTACTCTTATCAGGTTTGTGAAACTTGACCATTTAGAGGTTTATCTTTCCAAGAAACTTTCTCACACAAATTAAACCAAAAACAGCTGTGTAGGCTGACACCATTAAAAAAAATATATGTGAAAATATTTTGGAAAAATCTAAGCCGAGTACAAATCTTTTTTTGTAACGTGATAACTCGGGTGAAGATAATTTAATGAAATGTTTATGAAATCTCTTCTCAATATGGCGTTTCTAGAAACGCCCGCTAGATGTCATGATGCTGTCAGCACCGTGTCAAAGTCCGAAGGTCGAGTGAAGGTTATAACTAGGCCAAATTCCACGTGTTCGGTGTTAGTTTTTTTTTAACTTTCAGATTATTGCATTGGGAAGATACAGTTTAGCCAAAATCACGCATTTTTAACAGTAAACCCGACAATTTAAGGTGCTTCTTATCGCTTTATCCGGCAATTAAAATTCACTTCTCAGTGCTTAGAGGCTATTTGCAAGTTTTGGGGGCAAGGCTGGGGGCCTGGGTCACGCCACCTTATGAGGACAAGTTGTCGTCAGAAATTGTGCAAGTTTTATGCACGCTTCCAGCCAGAAGTCCGCATAAAACAATCCGCTTAATGAAGTTAAGGATTTTTTTTTTGGTTTCAAAAGTCTGTTTCAGATGAAACGTTTGCTAATGGTGTGCGGCCAATAACCCTAATTCCCCCTCCCCATTGTTACCACCGAACCGCTCCTGAAACGAACTTTGGATGCCTGATAATGGGCCAAAGGGTGATAAATTATACTCACTTGCTGCTCGAGGTGTTGACGTGCTAAAGTTAAAGTTCTGTTTGACCGCTGTCGCTGAAGAAGGTACGCAGTTGTGTCCTGTGCCACTCTTGACCCTGTTGAGCTGCAGGCGAACTGTGGACCGGCAGTAGTTGGCAAACAGCTGGCAAACCACTGGCAATTTCATCATTAAACCGTGTGGCGCAAGTTGATTTACCAATGTAAGCGCTGGTGAGGCTAATTGGTCGTTTGAGAAAGCATCTTATCAAGTGCTAGGCTTTTGGCAAGTAATTGCTGAGAACTACGTGGCACTTGCCGCTGCTCAGCCACTTAAAGATGGACGTTGGAGTCGTTGACTTGCTGTGAAAAACGCCTGTCATCTCAGAAGGTTGCCTGAAAAACTAGATCTGGTGTGACCAGTTTTTATGGCCTGATATTAATTGAGATCAGCCCATATATCGAAGTCTGGCATCGGATTGTGGACTACAATTTCGCAAGTTCAGAGATGTTCCCCAGCGGGAGCCTCTAATCCAGATATTTGCGCAAATCCTTTGATTATTTGCAGCTGCAAGGATTATAATCACTGATTGATTGGTTCTTCTAATTAAGAAGTAGACTAACGAAAATTATTTTTGTGCAATACCGCGACTATAGTGCAGCTAAGCTGCATGCGGGGGTAATGAGTCGGTAATGAGTTATGCAAATGCGTAGAATGATTGAAAGCATATGCTTATTCTAACATTTGATAGATGGAACATTATTAGTGTATTTGAGTTTTATATTGTCAATACGTGAGTAACGTGATAACTGATCAGTCATCAGCCAAGCAGTATTTGTTAATTGTAATTATGACAGCAGCCAATCTGATGAATGATTTTTTCGATTTATACAGCATTTTGAGTTTTTAAGCTTCTCTTTATTTAGATTTTAATCATGTCATTCATGAATTTCCATGTGTATTTTCGTTGTGTGCTCAAATATTTATTGAATAAATAATAAATTAGATTGGCAGTTATTTGTTTTAGAAAATTTCTCCATGGAGATTACATCAAATTTTCTATCTAGATAGGTTTCCAAAAGCGCTGCCGGTAGAAGTAAACCCCTTGCAAATTCATTGTTGATGTTATAATTTGTGTTGTTTTAGAACATAAATTTGTGTGCGCCCTGCAGTGCTCATGATTGGTTATGCGATGGTTAAGCCCAGAAGCAGATTACGTCTATCTGTTAGCACTTTATTAGTATCGTATTCCCCGTTGCCAGGCAAGTGTAATAGTTGTCGCTATTTATCATAATTATTTGCGAAGGGTTGCATTTATGATGGTAATAAACAAAAACTTGCTATAGTAAAAACTATGCTTATCGTAACATTGGCCTATGAGTACATTTGAGGAATTTAAATTTATGTAAATATTTCAAAATGAAACCCAAAGGGTCTTTTAAAAATGAAGATGTAAAACATTCATATTGACTGATCCACTGAATTCAAATATAAAACCAACAACACCGCCTAAAGATGGTAACAACAATTAATTTTAATAGCTTACGAAAGAGGGACACCATCATGCAAAGTTTGCAATAATAAGGTAAAATCAAAATAAATACGAACAGCGTTGGTTAATAACTTCAATTTGTCTGATTTATTCATAACAAATATAAGAAATTTGAACAAGAAACACAAGTTATGCAACCCGCAATACAAGGTTGCGTATTTATATATAATCGAGACATTCTGAAATTATAAACCATAGCCGATGCCCTAGTGGACGGCTAATTATACACTAATCAAATTAAATTTAGCAGTCATACTAAGTATTTGAAGCAAAATTATACGAGTATTTTTGCATGGTGACCATGCTTTTGCTGAAAATACGGTGTTTTTGTTATTCAGTGCAGCATTATTGTGTTTTTAATTAATAAATCTCCATTTACAGTAATTGATAAATTTGTAATAACCGCCAAAACTGGCAGTTCTCGAATCTCACGGCTGGTGGCGCTCGAGCACGTAGGACGCCGTTCAATCATGGTCAATGGTCATTACCAGAACGTTGCCGTGATAGCGATCACCGGCAGAGGGCGCGGCCAGCATGACACTGCTCGACCAAAACACTCGCATCTTTGGCAAACTGAAAACCCATGTGTCGCCTTCAGATTCCGGCGCATCTCCCTGGTTTTCGGCGGCCAGTTGAAGCGGGCCTCCGTCAACCGGTTGTGCAGTGTGCGACAGCTTCGTCAGGTGCGTGGCGGCGTTAATTTCGGGTAAAAGCAGAGACTAAATGTGCTGTCACTAGCCAGACGACAGCTGCTGCCCCCTCGTAGATAATGACGCTCAGTTGTTTCGACGCCATGCGCGGTGGTGCGCGTTCCCCCTTCGTTTTCCCCGTCCGTCGGTCTTTCTTCGCGTTTTCCGCCCCTTCCTCCAGCCGCGTTTTCGCCGGGGGCGCCCGCCCGCCCGCCTAGATGCCGTGCCGTGCGCCGAACCGCGATCCGTGCCCGTGCGCGAATCCCAACCCCGGTTTGCAGTGAGGGGTCTCGGCCGGATTAGCAATGGCCGCATTCCGGATAAACAAGACCGCCGCCGCGAGTCTACAGCCGAGCCTCCGACGGGTTCGGCGCCTCACGAACTAAAGGTGAATAGCGCTCTTTCGACCGGGGATTACCCACCCGAGGATCGCATCCAGTCGCCAGCCGGCCCGATTGCGCGGCCCGCAAGGTGAGCGCAAATTCTGTCGAGGCATTAGGCCTAAGCGAGCTACGAAAATCAATCGCCAAATTGGTCCGCAACGTGCGCCAGAAGGCCGAGTTCAGCGCTCACCGCATCCACTTTGCTTTATTTCGTTCGCCCAAATTGATTTCTGGGCTGAGCGCCGGTTGCGACACTTGCCGCTTTTCTCGCAGGTGGAAAATCGCGCTGGGGCCAGGGCGCGACCTGGGTCGACCCAGGTTGAGCGACGGAAGGGCTTGGTTGAGGGGAATCGGATCGAAGATGTATCGTCGTTGAGCCTGTGCCGACCAGTGTCACGCAGCTCGAGCGTAATCTGGAGACCATTTTCGAGGGGTTGGTGCCGGTCGACGCTGGTTGAACGACGGAAGTGCTTTTGCAAGACGAGGAAACTCGCTCGTTGAAATCACTTTGCATTATTCACCGGAGAAGTCCTTGTTGAGCCTGTGTCGCTCCTGTCACTTGGCTTGATCAGTCAAGTTTCGACACGCTAACACCGGTCGACACAGGTTGAACGACGGAAGGGCTTCTGCAAGGGGTATCGGCCGTTCAAATAGGATCGAAGGTACTCCGTTGAGCCTGTGTCGACCAGTGTCACGCAATTCGAGCGTAATCTGGAGACCATTTTGGAGGGGTTAGCGCCGGTCGACGCTGGTTGAATGGCGGAAATGCTTTGGCTGGAGTAAGAGAATCGTCCGTCAGATTATCTCCAGAAGAAGCTTCCTTGCTGAGCCTGTGTCGCTCGGCTCGATCGAACTCTTGAGGACAGCAGATTGATGCAAGTCGACACAGGTTGAACGACGGAAGGGCTTCTGCTAGGGGAATCGATCTTCTTAATCGGATCTAAGGATCGTTGAGTCTGTATTGACCCGTGTCACCCAGCATGAGCGTGAACTTGAGACCGTTTTCTAGTGGTAAGCGCCGGTCGACACAGGCTGAGCGACGGGGTGTTTTGGCAAAAGTAGGGAAATCGACTATGGAATTCATTCCGATGGAATACCAGAAACTTCATTGCTGCGCCTTGCAGACCCTACACGATCATTAGGCCTACTCAGTCATTACCTTCTGAGAATTATGCTGCTAATGATCGTGTAAGGTAAGCTGAAATGGAATGTTTGCCAGCAATGATGGGAATTTAACATGATCGTGCATGATTGACAAGTAATGCAAGAGTAGTGATAGTTAATAGTGTCATGTAGATGCAAGATCTGCTTGGGTCCCCTGCCGTCACTCGGCTTGAACGATCAGTTTCGATATGTTGGCAGGGTCGACACAGGTTGAAAGGCGGAAGTGTGCTGGCGCTCCTTCAGGCCGAATTTGACGCGCTTGCATCAGCCGACGCATGATGGAGAACGTCCGTTTTAGAAATGGAACATTGACCCTGGTTGATCCTTGTCAGCGCAACCTGGATTGAACAACGGAAGGTGTGGTTGACGCAAGAGTGGGCAACGTGTTTAGGATTTTCGCCTAAGATTGCGTAGCGTTAATTTGGTTGCCTCGCCCCAAAATTCGGGCAGACGGAATATATCAAGATAAATCTGTATTTTCTGTTAAATTTCAGTTGTCATGGATGGATTTACTCGTGTGGGGAATGCGATTTGCGCGTTGTCAAAGTAAAGAGCAGTGTACTAAGGCTTGTTTGAATTGTTATGCACCGGATCTTATTTCTGCAACATACTGCATTATTTACCTTCAAAGAACGCAAATCCTGGTCCCCAGTCAATTTTTATTTTTGCATTAAATGGAGTTATCGGGGATTGGCAGTAATGTTGACCGTGCAAGGAAGCTCATCTATCTAAAGACTTGCGGTTCTAGAGTTCAAACTTGCAAGTCTACGGTAAACTGAGACTGCTATTGGAGTTACTCCCGCAAGCCATTGTCAGCTCTCAAATGGACAAATCTATTCGTGTCTTTATTAAGCGAGTCACTATCATTATTCTGACCTGTGTTGTACAATTGTATAGCATTAGTTAATTGCTCTCGCTTACTGTAAAACGAACGACACGTTTGCTCAGGCTTAGCATATAACTTTTATGCTTCACATTTCCCAATTGTTGATGCTTCTAGCTCTATGCATTAGTCATTTCCATATCTGATGGACTATCAGCTGATACTCGTAAAAGATCAAGCGAGCACGGTTCTGAGAGTTAATGTCGCGATTTCCCTCCCAACTCAAACTCACGAGAGTCGAACAATATTAAGTGGACATTTCGATTCCCTCATTTCTTAAATGGACACCCATCTTAATAACTGTATAGGCCTAAGCTCTGATGCCAAGGAAGCATATGCGTTCTCTTTGGCTGAATTTGGATTCTGACCATAGGTAGGCGCCAATTTAGAGCTAAACACACCTTTTATTATTATGATCAGTGCTACGCTATTTTGTGCCCATGCTATTATGTAAACACTGAATGCAAACACTGCCATTAATACTGATCGTGCAGTTGTATAGCGTTGCATAAATATTGATGCATAGTTGGCCTAAATCAGCTGAACTAATCGTATAGGGTCACCTTTAAGAAAGTGAAAATCGACTGTTGAAAAGAAATGCATGCAACAAATCACTGGATTTTTTCGCCAGTCGCCTTCCGTCTGTTCGAAACTGAAGAATCCGCAATCTCAGCACCGAGTCGAGGCATTTGGCTTACGGAATGTTGGAAGATTTCCAACCACGGCTGTTGTGTCTGGACGCCTATTTTGGGTCCTGAAATTCGAGGATTTCGGCAGGAGAGGTACGCTGCCTGGTATCACTTCCTCACCTAATCGTTTTACTTATCACTAGCTTTTTAACTTTTCAACCCCGCACATAAATCAAAAACGAAGGTGGATGGAAAGAAATTGAAAGACATGTTTAAATCTGATTTTGGCCAATCGAATCTGCAAAAATCGTTCCTGGAGACCGTTCGGTGAATTCCAATTTCCAAAGTCTAATTTTCCGAACTAAATTTCGGAAACTGATTTTCGAAATTCTCAACTTCTGAAGAAGACTATGGTGCTGCCACCTTGTCCTTTCTAAGAAGCCCACAGCTAACGATGTCGCAAATGAGTTTCGTAACGGGTAGGCTTAATCAACTTAATCAACTAGTTTCAACTGAAACTGAACAGATCCCAAGGCTGAAGAATGCGAGACTTGTCTTTGGCAAGTGGAAATTTGTTGGCACGATTGGCTACTGTAATAAACATGACTAGAAATGCACCCGACATGATAATTTAAAAATCGGCAGTGAGGATATGTTGCCAAGCACTAGTGGGATTTTGGCATGACTAAGCGTGTCACTGTGCAAAAAATCATAATTTTCGTGGCCTTGATTCCATGATTCGTTTTTACTCTAATTGGTATTGCGCTTAATTTATACTAAACTCGCTGATTCATGCCGCAATCCTTGGTGGGGGATAAAGGCCAGTTATTAATCGCTCGAAGTGCTCGTTAATCGACGGCGTTTTTGTCAACAGTACATGCATCCACATTGCCATTTGCTGTTGTTGACATCGACGTCCCAATGCCAACATGTAGGGCAAGTCCCACGGTGCTAAGGGAAAACAATTACAACAACAACAGTTCGGACCTCGATTCTCTTGGCATCGTCTAAAATTCGACACACTAATCCTGCATTGACATTTCAGTCTTAGGTAGGCGGTTCTTAGGCCCACGCTGCTGCAGCTTCATCTGATATTCAATTCAACTCAGTCCCTACTGTCAGCAAGGATGTGCAATGTGGTAGGGGGTGTAATCTATCAACCCAAGTTTTTTATTCGGCGGTTACCACCGCATTTCCATGGTCACCATCATTTCCGAAATGAATTTTTGTTAGCTTAGGGCTGTCCTTCGGAAGAGTTCCATCACCAATGGCATGCAAGAAAAAGTACCAGGACATGTGGTATGGATCCGAACGGATTCTTTGATTTCCATAAGTGGATTTGAATGGATGGTTCTACCACTTCAGCAGTTTCGTTTAAAGATTCCTTCCATCAAATTAGTGTCCGTGCAAAGCAACATTTTCGAAACGTCCTATGCATTGAGTCTCCCCTGTTGATTGCAGTGGCTCCCACTGGAGACATTTGGTCATTTCTGAAACGCTCTCACCTCATTGGGCAGCGCTATGTCGCACCATTTCGAGTTCCTGTACTCGACCCACCCTCTAAGGATTCTATACAGGGGAGCAATATTCAAGAAGGAGGTTTGCAAATGATAAATATCTAATTTCGTTAACTTTTTGAATGTACTTTTTGGACAAATCTAAGACTTTTCCTTTGACTTTTTAAGACAAATCTTGTGACCTGATGCTTAATCATTAACAAGGGATAAAACCATTCAGTATGACGTCATTTGAAAACGTTGTTAACAGATCGTTTTATTGGATGCAAATTGATGTGAAGTTACGTGCTTTGTAGCTTTTTATAAACAGGTCGTTAAATTGGGGAAAAATCACCGAGCTCATGGATGGCCAATATTCCCATCCTGAGATGTTCTTTCTGAATGGCCCCCACGTGAGTCATTTTCAGGAGGTTTGACGTCATAACGCGAAAACGCCAGCCTTCTAGAGCGTCATGGATTTTTCAAAAGTCGTTAACCGGGAAGGATGACGTAAGAGATCGTCAATTCTCACATAGGGTTGGATTCGTTCCAATTTTTCTATCGAAATACCAAGGTAGGGCGTAGACACCACTACTACCTTCGGATCTGTAGCCATCTGGAGGCAATACTATCGGTCTTAACAAAAAAATCTGCATTTTCTGACATTTGTTTTCAATCCGTAATTGCCAGTCATTGGCCCAATCGTCGTTGTCAGCGTGCCAAAAGTGGGGATGATGAGCGCAACTGCGAATTGTAGTTTTCATGCCGATTTGAAATTCATGACCGAGGCTAAACACGCGTCAGAATTTCAGCTGATAGGTTGTCATTGATAGCGCCGAAAAGAAACCGCTCACGATAGTGCTGTGCTGAAAGCTTTCCGCCATCTTGGGAGGCTGCGGAGGGATTTTTGTTGGAATTGTTCTGTACTTGTAGGGGATTTAAATTCGACGTAGCTACTGAAATACCAGTTCTGTGCTGTGCCAGCAAAACGAACGCAATTTGGTAATAATTCGTGGAGGAAAAATGCGCTCGTTAAATTGAGTGCAAACGCTGGATAAAGAGAGCTTCAATATGGCGGCCGGCCATTGATGTTTGCTATGTTAAGTCAGTCGGCTGGACTTTTAAGCGAAAATTGTCTCCAATGCCATTTTTTGAAGCGAAAGTGCGGTGCAAACACAATTTTATAAGGTTATTTTTCCGGAGCAAAGAAAATGTAGTTATTGAAGAACTATTTTTCATTTATTTTTGCCAAACGTCTAATATTTGTATTTCTGAAAACTAAATTACATTATTCATATCAACGAGGACTGAAAATTGCAATATCAGTCTGAGAGATTACACATGCACATTTATTATTAGAATTGATTTGTTCATGTTGCGAAACAAGCTTATGAAGTTTTTTTTATCCAGTGAAATAGTTTATTACCGAAAACAATTATTTTGGTTTCTGTGGCGAACCTGCACTTGCCTTCAAACGAATACGTTTTTGTTATTAAAGATCTAATACTACTATTGCTGTTTTGTCTAAATGACATTTCCTGAATAAATATTTACTCTGGATTTTCTTACTTTTTACTTGGAATAAGAAAGAAATTCGTCGCATAAAAATTCTCTTCGATTCAACGTTTTTATGTAAATGCTGGCAATGTATTTACACGCAGCGCACGCATTTCATCCATTAATAAAAATGAGTGGAGCAAATTTTATTCTGAGTAATGAAATACGTAAGATAACTTGCTCTGGGCAAATTAGTGAAATAGAAAATAAATAAAAGGAGGGAAAATTATAACTACCGGTACATGTACATTTAGTCAGGATAAAACAGACAAGTGCGCTACATTTTTATCGCACTGTACATATTTTCCAACTTTGTTCCCAGCGATTATCATCTAAATGATAGAATTTTTAAACCGTCAGGGAAAAAGTGAATTATATTGAATATAGTCAAAGAGATTCAGGGATGAGCTCGGATGTAGACCATACTGATTTCCATGAGTTGGTTTAAGTGCAAGGACAACACACTTTTTTAAATGCGTTGGAAATCATGGAATTTACAGTCCTAAATTAAGTTTCTAGGACAATATTGCTCATCCTTGAATTCAGCACAGTTGAATTTCAGTACAAACCCTGTTTTCAGAAAAAAAAGTTTTTAGGTCCGTACGAACCCTGTCAGAGCACGGAGGGGTTAAAGTTCCAAAATCTGGCCAGAAGTATTACATGCATGATGTATTGTACTATCATACCATTTGCATGGAAAATTGACACGAGTATGTGCAACCAGGGTTCGGACTATTTGGGCTCATAATATATTGAACCATTTTTAAAATTTTCTATAAATGTTTAAAATGTTCACTTTTGGCCATCGTTTTGGTGCGTGTATTCCAATATGGTCATTGCTTGTAATCCTGCTGAGTCCGCGATTTTCCGAATTCTCTTTGACGGCTCCGGCCATCGGAGGCGTTGCGGCGACGCTCCATGTGATCAGATTATAGGACGCATCCTAACTCAATTGTTCATTTCCTGCGGTATGCATTTCCTTAATTTCGGAGATGGGGGATGCGTATTTTTTCCACTCACCCTTTCCCACTTCCACGCCTACTTCCTTCGCTGCTTTCCAGGAAGGTGCGTGGGCCTCGTTCGTTTCCCCCCCCCCCCATTCTTCGTCATCGTCTCCTTCTTCATCATCCTCCTCCAGGGTTCATACCGTGTTGTTTCTCCTAGTTATCGATTTTTGGCTTCGATTTTGTCGCATTATCAATACGCGCGGGGGGTGGCGCCAAATCAGGGCCTATTTCCTGCCCGATCGACTCCTTCCGGTTTTTTTAAGCAGTTATTTTATCTCACCTGTCATCCGTCGGTGCGCTGCACTCGTCACTCACTACACCCGGAGTGGACAACCCTGTCGCCAATCGCCCCAGGTGACGAATGCAGTCAGCTTCAATTAAAGCTTGCATCCTCATAATATATTTTATAATACGTAAATATGATCTATGTTTTCAAAATTCTTCGCCTACGGTGGTAACTTAATTATTCACCATTTCATTTCATTCGACATTCATTCATTGAATTATTAATATTTCTAAACATATTTTGCATGAAAACATCCAGAAGTTCATGGTTTAGCCTATATTGTTTTTAATATACTTACAGTGTTCTTCAGCAAATATTGTGTGAGAAAATAATGACTAAAATCAGTAATTTCTGATTTTTTTTTAATATACAATTTTCACTTACAGCGTTTCTATTAGCAATATATAAAACCATTTGTAAAAAGATATAATAAAAATGCTTAGGTTGCAAAAAATAAGCAACGAAACAGTATAAAGGCCTGATGAACTTGCATGTTTTACACCAGTAAGCTGATCACAAGGGCTTATGATGGGAAAAAATAGCATTTGAGAATTGTAAACATCTACAATGTGTGGCGAATTGTGGCTACTTTGCATGTGAAGTCATAAAAGAACAACAAAATGGCTTTCAGCAACGACAGCGTGGAAACGAGATGCAATAAATTATCAGAAGATGTTATTCTTTTAGAAGAATGGCATGTTGGTAGCATCAAAATGTAATCACACGCTCTCTCATTGGCATATAGTGGCCAGACGGCGGTTACATAAACCAGGGAAAATCCCCTAAATAAATGGTGTTTGGTTCAACTACAATTTTGTTATAAAACCAGCTGTTATTCAAGGTAGCGTATCCCATATGCATCAGTAAGTAAAAATTAAACGTGCTTCACTTTAAGTACTAGCTCTGCTCCCAATTGGTACGTAGAAACGAGGTATGCCTGCACGTTTTTAAGAAACGGTTATTTTTGTGTGTGTGAACGTAAATGCAAGTTTAAGAGTGGCACAATTGACATCTAGTGCATATGGATTACATGTATTAAGTTACGTTATTCATCCAGCTATTGGTGCTCATCCAGATGCGGTGGTACTCGCCGAATAAATTGGGTTGAAGGATTACAACCCCTTACCACATGGTATTCACTTACTGATTGTAGGGTACTGAGTTGAATTGAATGTATGCCGAACACTTTCATGGTGAAGTGATTGATTTGTGTCACTGTTGAAATCACGTGCGCGATATGAGTAGGACGAGTCCAAGAGTGAAATTTGTTAATTGATCTTTAAAGACCAGATTTAAAAAAAAAACGTAGAATCCAGTCCCTGCTTCTTAAGAGATGAATGCCGCAGTGCACGCCGGTAACGGCTCCTGTTTACTTAGTACATGTATTCGTTACTTAAGCTACTTTACTCTGCGGTTTACCCCCTTTCTAACCCATCATCCCCCCGTGAATATTCCTCCTCCTCCTCTTTGACGTATCGGGGGAGATCCAACATGGAGCTAGTTTTCCGTCGCCAATCCGATCGAGGCTGAAGTGTATGGTCGCGTTGTCGATGGTATAAAGAAATTCCAGAATGTCCAATTTCCTGTTTGTGAGCTATTGCGTTATCGCACGGAATTTTTTTGAAAGGCGGCGAACACAAGCCGTATTCGCTTGATGTCGTCATGACTAAACAAGCTAGGAAGCATGCCATTGGTCGTCACCAGACCAATGGCGTGCGGTTTTATTTTTCCCAACCGATAAGAAGCATCCCAACCATGATAGAAAAATAGTCGCTATAGCGAGCATCTCAACTGCCGCACAGGTTTGGTAGAAAACTAGGGATGTTTATGAAAGCTAGTCTCGTTCGGAGTTTTGGCTAATTATCTGTAATTAACGCGCGATAAATGCGGTTCCCACGCACACGCGAAACCCGCAAATGAGAACGTTGTTGACGGTGGATTGGCGCTGCGTCAGCTTGCGCTCTTGCTTCAAGGTTTTCACGGCTTTCCGGGTTCGGTTTCTTCGGCGAGTTTTGGTTAGGAATCTGCCTCGGGTGAAAGTACTGCTTCTCAACACGACCTGATCCCTGTAGTGCCGCTATCATCCACTATTTTGTACGTTTCAGCGCCACCTACAATGAATTACAGGCAATTGTTAGGCCAACGGATAGCAACCCTGGATAAGAGGGGAAACCTCTATGCGCAGTTCGAACATGGTATTATTCTATAGAAAACATCCCCTTCTGACAAAATCAGGTTGCAAAAAGTAAGGCATTGAAAAATAAAAGATTTGTTTTATCCCATAGTTTAGAAATTAGAGTTAGTGTACAATCTGTAAAATTGTTCAATTAGAAAGTGAGATTTGACTTTTAAAAATGTCATTTTGCCCAGCATGGAAACTGTTTATATTAGTATTATTTTTAGAAAACATTTCCTTGTTACAAAATCAGGCTGAAATAAGTAAGACATTCAGTATTTAAAAAAAAAATGTATTATGTATGCATGGTGAGCATCCCTTTGGCCCAGCCTTAAGGACCACTTTATTCCTGTAATGGCATTTTCGTCATCTTTGCACATAATGACCTGTTATATTAGAAAATACATGTAAATGGACTTGAGTATGTCGTCTTTACAAGCCAAATAAGGTGAAGTTTTTGTTTGCGACTCTTCGTTTATATGATTACCTGTTATAAAAGCTTAATTTCTTGTTAACGTTCCTTTGCAATATTAACTGGTTACAACTTATCTTCTTGTTTTATATTATTATGTACAAAACGACAGCATCATTCACAAATTTTCTTCAATTGGCATGCAAGGTGTAAAAGATATGTAAAGTCATCTCCAAGCGAACAAACACTGCACTGAATGAAGTCTGCCGATGAAGTTGTTCATATAAATTGTCAAGTTCTGCCCTGCTAAGACATATTGGGGAAAACACGGAGTTGCTCAATCGGACTGTCGCAACTAGTTCTACAAGGCGTTAACCCACGAAACGGTAGTACATGTATTCGTTTTCAGTAATAGCAGGCGCTTGGCCCTTAGCGACTTCCGAAGCTCCCTGCCTAAACGACTCATTTCGACGTTTTTATGAACTGAATCTTGGCGTTGGAACAATAAACCCGGCCTCCCCTGGGCGGAATTTCGCCCGTTTTTAATCCCGGCCACCGAATATGCATCATAAAAAACTGATTTATGGACGGAACAAGCCCGCAGCCGAGAAACCCCGCAAGCTCAATCCCAATCTTGTTCCACGAATCGAAGATCCGCGCCGGAAATAGCCACAGGCCCCCGAGCGGTGGCGCTGCGTGGGATCATTGGCCTAGCGGGACGTGCATGCTTAAGTTATACTTAAAGGGACATGTTTGAGAGATGTCAAAAAAAAGCTAAACGTTAATCCAATTTTGCTTTTCTTTTCCGAGATCAGTATGTTTATACTTTTTTTAAATCCAAAGGCGAGATTGTAAGGTCTGGGAATAAATATTAAAAAAATGCTTCAAGAGCAAAATCTTTAATGGGCTATACTAACGTGCTAGTGCCAGGTATAGCAAAGATGACACATCCTAACTTCGTGCCAAGTCGGCTACTTATACACTGAACTGTGGTCTTAACCTCCATGGGTCCACTGGTGGAAAGATCAGTATAAATATACTGATATGTGGTGATATTAGTGGAAAATTTAGTGATATAACTGACCATGCTAGTATTAGTAGTAAAAACTATATAATATATATATATATTAGTTGTGATATCAGTATAGAATCAGCCTGATCTTTTCACCTGGATCATTCCATAAATATTGTTCGAAATCCCACCTATTGCATTTTTTGAATCATTGGCAGCCATTTTGGAATGTAGCGAAGGTGACCACTGACTATCTAAACTTTTAATAACTCATGAATTACTTTTCTGGAATGAATTTCTAAGCTCTTAAGTGAAAGTAAATATTTCCTTAAATATTTAAGCTGTTTTGACACCACTTTTAACATTTATTTTCACTACAGAACCTCGAAATAAAAATCAAAAAAGATGAAAGACATTAAAGTATTTTGTTTTTAACGACATCTGCATTTTGCTTTGTGATAAGTAAATAATTCAACAAAACACTAGGAAATGATTATCTGCGGATTATTTGATTCGGCGTTTTCAAAAATCCTGACGGATTGTCGCCAGGATGCGAGGAGGGAGGCAAAGTGAAATCTGAAAATTAATAGGGAATCGATGAATAATAAATCGGAGATGTAATTTGTCTCCTGAAGAGAGAAAGCCTAAGATTTATTTCCGTCTTTTAAGTAGGCCTAGCCTCGCATATTAGCAGTCATAAGTAGAAAGGTAAGGAGGTATGGGGGTGGGGGAAATAATAGGAGATAGTAAATTAGAAATGGGTGCTTTCGAATAAATGATGCTTCCGCTTGAACGCATGCTCATTTTTTTTTGCTTTCCATTTTGTTCATAATACAAGGCAGATGGAGCGCTTTTTGAAAATCCGATTATTTTCCATTGACTTTTTCTACTGGTGCAAGTTGCTCGAATGCGGCCCTGGGGAATGGGGTGGTGGGGTAAGTCTCCACCCTCTTGCGAACATTAATATGGATAGAGCTCCATTGTTTCGCACTAATCCATCTTATAAAAATTATGAATTACAGGTAGGCGAATGTTTTGGTAGGAAATGGAAAGGGCGATTCTAGGGCTGGATTAATGGGGGTTGGGAATTGCTAAGTGAGAGATGGGGATCAGGGAAAAATGAATAAAACTATTCAGCCAAATGAAACTTTTCTCTCATCTTGACTGTTTTTGCCATTGAGTGGAAACAAGCGTTGTTTTGGATTTGAAGGTTGTCCTTTTGTCTCGAGCATATTCATGTTTTTGCAGCTGGCTTAACTCCCATGGTACCAATTCCGTCGTTAGTGAATTTCACCAGCCCCTGTTACTGAAGACGGTTGGTTTGATACTCATGACGACATGGGTAGCTCGCGCTGGTGTGCGAGAAAACCTGATTTCCGGTTTTCTGTTCCATGCATATTATAAGATGTTTTGTTTCTGATATGTATAATCTTTCGATCTTACTGCCTATCTGCGCCCAGTGACGTTTACTTTGATGCACCATGATGACCAAATTCGGACAATTTCCCGCTTGTTCGTTTCCGGTTTTCCAGTCTACTTGGCTGTCCGGTTCACAATTGCTACATCGCATCGAATTCTAAAGCTCCAGACTGTCAGTTTGACACCCATGAAGGCGGCCGGAATAGCAAGATTAAGCAAGGGATACCCTAACATTCTGCGCTTCCGGTTTAGTGCTTCGGTCGCCGCTTCCACCTAGTTTCGCTTCGACTTTGCATACAAAAGTAGGGCTTGCGTTTCAGGCTTTCCTCGCAGCTTCTCACCTTGGCCTCGTTTCCTTATTCATCGCGCTAAGTGGGACAGCGATGATTAAGCTCGGGTCTATTTCGCCGAAGAATTTTGTAATTTTTTTAAATCTTTTTATGTTGGAAGCTTCCGCTGTTCTTTCGCGTTCGCGTCACGGCTCGTCCTAGTCTCAAAATTTGCCTCTGGCGTTTATTTACACATTTCTCTTCGAAAGAGGCGCTTTTATGGCCCCTTAGACGCTCTTAATAATCGCCTTTTAATAAATTCCATCCCGTTTGTAATAAGCTAACAGAGACCCGGAACTCGCGAAATGAAATTAAGACGAATTTAATTTGCGAAGCGACGCAACGCCTTCCGGCCACATCCGCAGGGGTTTGCCGTTTCTGGGTCACCGGATCGAGGTTGGAGGATCTGGATTGGGGTCGGTTTGGATCGGTGCGGTGCGCTGGTCAAACGAAATTAGAGATGGGTCTGTTTCAGGTTCTTTTTTTTTGTTAACAATGATTTGGTTCGAGGTCGGCTCAGATCGAGTCATCATCGGATTAGTCCTGAATGTTCTCTGGTGGTAAAGTCTAATAGGCTGTTTTTTTTACCTCGTCCCAGAATTCCGTTGCTGAGCGTTCCATTAAGGCCCTGGCCGTTTAAATTCATTATCCTCAGCCCAGGCGCGTTTTACGATCCAATCTGGCTCTCCTAATCTCGTTTCATTAGGCATTTATGACGGATAGGGTTCAGCCTCAGAGCGAAAAGATGCTGACCGTGCTTCCATCTTGACACGACCGGAAGCCGGGCTGGAAGGCAAAACGAGAGATTTTCTAGGCTCACGTAATTCTGGTCGCGCCCGGAAATGTTCCAAAGAAATCGCTCTTGACTTCTTCAATAAATGTTTGACTATTGTTTATTATCATCATTAGGGTGTCTACAGGTGAATGGTTTTTGAACATTGCAACGTAGGTCATTACACCTTGAAAAGTGTCAAAACACGTGTCAGTGCATGGACAGTTTAGACAAATGCTAGCATGATTAACAGGTGGAGTTCGTTAGTTTTAAAAATGAAAATGCATGGTACTGACAACTGTTTACGACAAACGTACGTGTTGTTTAAAATGCGTTGATAGGCCTACTTAAAATCCCATATGCCCGGGGTTCTGAACATTTTTTGTGTGCCATAGACCCCTTTTGGCAGTGTGGTGAACTTCTCGGAATAATATTTTTGAATGCACATCATTAAATAAATCTATTTTATACATTTATCAAATTCCCCCATTGACCCTAGATGGATCCGTGGACCTTGAGTAAAAGCCTCAACCCTTTGTAAATAATGATTGCAACAATATAGTCGTTGATTTCTGCATTGTTACGATGTTTTGGAGAAAAACAATGAAAGGCATACGCATTTCGAAATCGAAAACTTATTGTTTAAAATTGAAATGGAGTTTTGGTAAACCGAGCTTCAAGTATTTATGACGGACCAATTTCGTTGAGTAGCCGAAAAAAAAAGAGAAAAAGAAATGCGTGGAAGTATCCGAGCGCGGATATGTCGTCACCGTTGAGACGCTATCCATCATCGGGGCCGTTTTCATGTTTTCGCTAAAGGCAAATGCGTATATACGCAAAAATCGATTGACTCCGAGAAAGAAGATCGGCCGCAGGACGTTGGGCCCTAGCCGCGGAACACCCCCCTCCCCCCGCCCGCGATCGTTGCTTAGAAACGGGATGAAATAGCCAAAAGATCAGCGGCTGAGATAAAAACCGAAGACGTTAAAAGAGCCCTGAAGAAGGGTCTACAGCACGCCTCAGGTGCCTGCCTGGGACCTCAAGTGATCAACGACGTCACGTTCCAAGGGATTGTCCACTTTTCTTAATTTTGTACATTTTATTTCGTGTGACGACAAAGGGTAGTTGCAATAACTAGTCGTTGGTAGAATTTCAACAATTTGAAAATGCCCCGTTTACTAATAAAAAAAATGATAAAATTGGAAAAGGATAACACCGTTTTGCAACCTCCAATGCCCATCTTCTGAAGTTTCATTTCGGAAACCTGGTTTTAGAGGTTGTATAAAAGTTTATAATTTTTTTATTTTAAATAAACAGGACGTTTTCAGATTATGAAAAACTCAGACCGTTGTGGGCCACCAATTGTAAACGGTAAAATAAATAGTTATGATAATCCAAATTAGAAGCAAAAATGTCGTGGTTTTTTTGCATGACGGGCATGCTTGTTTCCGGACACATGTTCTGTTTTTTAAAAAAACCTAACTGTATATACTGTACATGTGATTTACATGTAATTCCCGTCATTCGTGTTTGACAATTTCTGTCAGCTGACGATCACGCAGTCAACGCGTAGATCCCTGGACTTTTTGATCTGGCTCTAAAGGCCCCAAGTGATGGCTATTCAACATCTCCGAATCGACTTGAAAGATTCGCCTTCCATTTGTCACTGATATGCTTCCAACTTCCAGGTAGAAAAGTGCTTCTGCGTAATACATGTCATTGCCCACGTCACTATTCGCCAATATTCCTGAGACATTGTTCCCAAAATGGCGAATAGCGTTGCAAGAGGCCTTCGCTTCGCTTTCCGAATTAAGGCTGAATGAGATTGAATTTTTAAACAACAAAAATTAGAGCAAGTGTATTTGTTGTGGGGTTGATGGAATTGCGCCTAGGTGACACGCATTCTGTGCACGGCGGTCGCTCATTCAGGTCGCCCATAAATGTTTAATCCCGTTCGGTCGTCATTGGATTCGATGCATCGTGACTGGGGAATGCGTTTTATGGCGGTATTTACATGGGGCCAAATTAGCAATTATTTGGATCGACCACTTCGAGGAGCAACCCCCCTAAAAACTTCGTTACGTTAACCGCCGACCTCGCTCTTTGTTTTCCCGAACATTAATTATGGGGAGCTGGCCTCCCTTGTATTATTAAACGCGAATTTTATTGGACGGAAAGTCCAAATTAGACGAGTTTTATGGACACGCTTACGCCGACTCCCGTCCTCCCCGCTTTATGGCTTTGACCTTTTTGGGACTCTGCTTTTTATCGTTTCGAGAAGTGCGTTCCGGGACCGAGTCCAAAAATGCTCGGCGTGTTCATTAGAGTGGGGAGGGCGTGTTAATTAGCGCAGTTACCGGGGTAATAACGGCCTGTTTTTACGGAATTCCTACCACCCCACCCCGGCGGAATTGGGGTTTGAATGTTGACGCTGCGTGATGGGGTCATTGTTCTCCCTCGGCGCTTGGGGGAGAAGCTGTGGATTGGTCGCTGGGTGGCGCTGCGTGGCGACGTTACGAACTTGCGATCCAGTGTGGTTCACAAAATGAGCTCTATTCCGATTTTGAATTGAATAACGAAATGCATTTTTTAGTACCTGCAGATGGGCCAGCTCTTTAGTTCGTAAGTGTAGTTAAGTGAATATTTCGCCATTATTCCTTTTCCCGTTTTTTTATCGCGAATTCGTGATAGGTCATAAAGTACCGACCTAAATTAGTGTCACTTGTCTGCGTATTTAAAAAATTGACCCTAAGCGGCCGCGTCGACTTTTAGATCGATATTATTGATCGATCGATAAGATCTAAACTTTGCATCATTAACCAACGTAAGGATTCTAATTTATTGTTTCGATATGTGAACATAAAATCACGTAATATGATGCTCAATATCGAAAGTTGTTTCATTTTGCATGGCTTTTTATTGGGGATCATTATAGGGAGGTTGTTCGCATACTCTGATGTTTAGATATACATTTTCGAAGTTTAAATTCCTGGAGCATCGGTGATTTCTTGAGGAAAAGAAAAACGTGCCTTATAACTCGCCCGCGTACCGAATTTATTGCCTAGTTTTTAAAAGCGAAGAAACTGTTTGTTTGGACATCTGAAAAGAACGGAAGGATTTCTCGCCTTGAAGGATGTGATGAATTGAAATTTCATCATGCGGAAAGGACAAACTTGAGCAAACCAGTGCGTGCATCATTATCGAAGTTGGAAAACGAAGAAGAGCAATTCATCATAGTTTGAACGCGACACTATATATAGCAACTTGTGCTGTACTCGATACAATTTGAACTTAATGGTTTTCACCGATGTATTATTTCAGTGCGGTCTGGAATGTGATGAAGAATTCGTTTTTAGAAAACTTTCAGAGCGGTCCAACATGCATTGCGTGCTGCAATATTTCTCATTCCAAAAGAAAAACTTCTATTCAGTGTTCATGGTTAGATCCTGCAAGTTTCCCCTCACATCTGTGGTTTGCAAAATCTTTCAACACAATTTTATTATGTGATTTATCATTTCAATATCCATGCACTGCTTTAGAAAAAGAAAGTGGTTTGCTAAAGCATTTGGTACTGTTTCTCGTCAAATATTGCATAAAATAACAGAAGCTTTTGATGTAAACATTTAACGAGATGATGATATAGTGGTTTGAGCTTTTATCAAATCCTATAATGCATAACGTTATTGATGAAGCAAATCTAATTAATTTAAGGAGCTATCTCGTAAGTCTCAAGGAAATTGTAGGTTCCTGTTCATCCTTACTGGTTATAATAATCTACCACCAAGCCGTCTTGGTGGCTGGTAGGTCCTTTAAAATTGTAAAAGGACTTCGGTGTTACATGTATATCACACTGGTGTATAGCTTAGCAACTTAGTCAAGAAAGAAAAATGCTCGGTCATCAGGTTTCACTTGAAAAGGCAAGAAGTGTTCCAGAATACAGTCAGAAAGGTTATCCTTTGGTACTACATTTGTAAAATATTTACGAATCACGATCACTAGTGGTATACGTTTGAGTGTTCATGCTCAAAGAAATGATGAGTTGGTTAATCAGTGAGTCAGTGGAATACGTTGAGGCACATGGCATCCGTCATCCATATTTCTGCTCAAAATGTATTATTCCATCAGATGTTGAAATATCATCCAAAGGATGGCTGCTAGAAATTCAATTTATTGAGGAAATAATTGGCCACCCAAACGAGGTGGTAAACGTCTAATAAGTTGAGTATTACGTGTATGTGTTTCACTCCCTCAACCTACAATACAATATGGTACAATAAGGTACTGAATTGAGGTGAACTCAAATCTTTAAAAAAAAGTGTGCAGTTTCTCCTTATTGATGCGCGTGTGCAAGAAAAATATTGGAATATCCAGAGGTTGCACTATTATAGTTCTCATTTTTTTTGTGTGTGCGTGCGTTATCGAATTTTGCTCGCACAGCCATGGGATTTTCGCCGTTTTTTCCCCAGTTGCTTCGCTCCTTCTCAGCCCGACAAAGAAAACATTCGCCTCCCTCCCGGGTGTTTCGAAAACATCATTACGGAAACGGAATTCAATGCACTTTGCATATGTAATCCACTTGAAATGATAATGATGGTAATAACAAAATATCGAGGCACGGGCCTTCGCTACACGTTCGATTGCGTCATTCCTCATCTTTTCTCTTCGCCTCCCCCTCCCACGTATTTTTTTATTATTTGAATTCCAATTTGAATTAATGCCTGTCACGATTGACGACAGGGTGCCCACGACGGCACGAAAAACTGACGCGATACAAATATCGCGGGTGTTGGTTGATGCTTGTTCCCCCAAGTGGTTTCCTCGTGCGTTGTGCTTGTTGACCGTAAAAGCATTCGCCCTGGCTTGTTAAGGACAAAAGAGTACAATATGCACACAATTTGTTTAGAAAGGTCGAACTGTTTTTTTTCTTGACGTACAGTGTACGGCAAGTTGCCGTTATTGTCAGTAGTAATTACTCGTTGAGAACGTATGGACAGCGGCAGCAGCAACGGTCAGTGTTGGGCCCTGCCTGGACTTGCCCTCTACGGTAGTCTTGCATAAACGTTAGAAAACGATCGTTTAATGTTAATGTCTGCAGATAATGTTCAACTCGACATAGAAATGTAATTAGTTTTAAAATTGGTTTGGAAGTGTAAAAAAATTGGCCTATATAAAAAAGTTGGAAGTACTTTGAAAATGAAATCAGTAATTACAAATGTACGTGTATTTCAGGACGTACATGTAGGTAGTGAGTTTTAGGTAGACATAAAAATTCGAAAGCTAGCAGAAAGTCAAATGGTATAAATGTCAACATCCATCTGTATTCTGTAATTTAATTTCAGAACTTTTTAAAACTTAAATGTTATCTTTCATGAAGAAATGAAAATGAAATAATTCCAGGCGGTTTTTTTTATTTCACTTTTCATTTTGAATTAGCTGTTTGCTGGTTATTAGCATTTAGCAGGGCGTTTAAAAATATTAAAGCGGATGAAATTTGTATATTATACAGTATGATCTAAGGGAAGTTGGACGCCTAATATTAGTAGACTTGCGTTCTCTTGTGAAGAATTGAGCCCCAACATGGCGGCTGCCCTTGAAAACCACAACAATTATGTTGCGTGGTATTCTCTCGATGCTGGGCTTGCAGGCATCCTTTGAGCTGCGTCAAGACATCCGTTGAGAATGTACACTTTTAAAGTCCGATGTTTTAACTCTGTTGCGTCGCCATGGCAACCGTTGTTGTCTCTGTCCGTTGAATTCCTGAGTCTGTTTTGCTACTCACGTACTCTACTCCTAATGGGAATATTTAGCCGCAAAAAGGAATGTAGGGAAGGGGGCCATGATGGCAACAAAAGCAAACAATGATGACGCCGTGGGAGTATGGAAGAAAACCGAGATAACGACTATACCCGGAGAGAAAAAAAAAAAACAAAGTAAAAAGGGGACCGTCTTTCGGATTTATGCATTACGCTGGAATTCATATTCCTGGAAATGCTCATTTGAATTCGAGCACGGCACACTTTGCTTTTGTGTACGTCCATTTTCGACCCATTTTTCGCTTTATGGCTTCCTTTTATCAGACTTACGGCTGAAAACCCAGACGGCGGCCATCTTGGGACTCATTGTGTGACGCAGAAACGGCCTGAGAGTCTGTGCTCGCCCTAGAATGAGGTTACATTTTAGTTTCCTAATTGCAGGCCAAGTTTCAAATGCGGCGAGTCCTTGTGCCCCGAAGACAGTGATTTGTGAGATGAGAGCGTGAGTCGCCTATCGAGACCTAAAAATCGCAAGTGGACACGGTAATGAGAGCGCTACTTGATCTCGCGAATCGATGTGAGCAGGGAGCTCTCAAGTGGACAGACCGATTTTTCGCTCTTGTGAAGTTTCTCTTGTAATTCCAACCGGTTAACTTAAAGTTGAAGCACTCTCACTTAATCGAAAGCGACATGATTGGACCACAGCGTATATTTAAAAAGCTCCGATTGGAGCATGATCATACATCCGATGCAAATTTCTCAATACGAGTTTCGCTCCTGTTGATGCTTTTATTTACCTCGATGCTTGCGTCATACCGCATTTCATGGATTGTCATTCCAAATATCAAGTGGACATTGTTCTGAGAGTGAATTTCGCTATTTCACTCTCAGCTCAGTGTCACACGAGAAAAATATTCAAGTGGACAGACCACTCGACATTGTTCTCTGTGCTAACTCTCGCTCCCACCTCTCAAATGAAACGCACCTTTTTAAGTTCCATGAGAGGTGACCATCTCGGACACTTCTATTCCAGTTCAACCATTTTGAACCTGTTTTGGTTTAGGAAGATGCCCTGTTTGAAATACTGCGACCATCGAGGCGATTTTTTGGAAGACCGCCATCTTGGCTTGACTAGACGGACATTACTGATTTCCGCTGTCCAAATCTCAGTCCGTTGCCATTCATAGCCTTCCGAGTGACCGTTCCATCTGGTCATTAGGTCTTTTATTAGCTCCACTTCGCGGTCTTATGCTCGGATGCCCATTTCACACCTCGTTTAAGCAATGACCTTGTTTTCCTCACGTCGTTTCCAGGAAGATTTTGCGCGACCCATCGACCATTGATGGCAGCGGTCGTTTTTTTAAATTTCTTTCCAAGAAATTAAAAATAAAATGATAGTTCTGTCATCCTGAAGAGGTCTTACGTAAACATGTGTTGTCGGTTTCATTGTACATGAATTACGATGTACATGCTACCGGGGTCCTTGAGTGCCCTTTTTCACTTTGCACTGTAACGTAGTTCTCTTGCGGCTATGACGGATGCAGTGTTTCATTAATTGGCATCCTTTAGAGCGTTTTCCATGGAGAATTATAGAATAAATGCATTACTTTTGATTGTTTTTCGACATTCTTCGCCTACGGCGCTTCCTTAATTAGTGAGATTTATAATCAAATGTTTTGCATCAATTATTCCAAAATAAATGAGTTGTGAATTCGGTTTTCAAGACTTGTGGCCTACAGCACTCAATTAACTAATAGTATTTATAAACAAATGCATGCATAGATATTTAATTGAATTTTCGCCAATATCGTTATCAACATGCAGAAGATGCTAAATGACGCTAGACAACGTCTTTTGCACAGTGCTATAGATATGATGACAGAATTTTATTCCAAAATAAATCAATTGTGGTCTAGATTTTCAAAAAATGTTGCCCACGTCGCTCAAGTAATTACTAGTATTTAAAAATAAATTTTGTGTCTAAATTTTATCAACTTCTCGATAATATCGCTGATCATACAGAGATCGTCTTGCACACATTGTGATACACACGCAGTAATTAATGGTATTTATATGCAAATTGTTTTCAGAAATTTCTTCCCAAAAATTATTTGTGATCTAGGTTTTCAAACCATGTTGCCTATGAAATTTTAAATTTTCTTCGATATCGTTATGAGCATGCAAAATTTGCTAAAAGATTTCAGGCTTAACACCTTTCACACATTGTTACAAAAACAATGTGTGCTCACAACCACACACGTTATAATACGAAACACTGGTACGAATTCATGTAATTCCAGTGGCTTTCCATTAATTTCTAACCTGATAAAAAGCGAGAAATTCACAAGAAAGCCTTCAACGAAACAAGTTTTAAGAACACTTCAGGTGTTTTCAATTTTTTTTTGCCATGCGTGGGCCGCCCAAAAAGTCAATAACGGCCGTTTCTTGAACACGTTTCTACTCCCCCGTTTTCTGACAATTTGTGACACCGAAGTGCTTTTTCAATTTTGGTTTTTATCGCTATGACGCTAGTATCGTCATTATTGTTATTGCTGCTCGAATTCTCGCGTGTTTTTTTTATCTCGTTTCGATGGCTTCTTTTTTCCGAGAAATACAAAGCAACGTCTTTTAATGCGAAATTCTGCGAATGGCAGCTCGCCTGCAACAAATGGCGAAGTTAATTTGATTTTTCAAGCACAAATCTGAAGACGTTGTACTTTGTCCGCTACAGAGGTTGCTCTTCGGGCGGCCATTAATCCACTTTTTAACTGAAGATGAAACTGAAAAAGACGTTAAGGTGAAACTGGACGCCGCTGCGACGGCCATTCAATGGGAACACTAAGAACATGTAGGGATGAGCGAGCAACGCTTGGGTCATTCTGAAAATCTATCGAACCACGCGTGGAGTAGCAATTGCGAAAGAACAATTTGAAGAGAGAAAAAATGCGTAAAGTTACGCCTGATTATCCCGATGAATTTGAGCATAGTTTAAAAGGTTAGTCGTACTATAGGTGGCGCAGTGCCTTCTGGCTGCACACCAGGTGACCATGGTACAGATTCTTGGCGTCCATTGGCCATTTGCAAGATTCTTGCCAAGAAGTCTAATGATGGGTGTGATGTGCAGTTTGTTGAAGGGGAGTCGTAAAAAGCAAATATGCGCTTGCGATGGTAAAAGCTCTCCTGTTATTTCAAGAAAGAAAAATCAATTTCTAGTTTATTCAAGAAAGGTACAAAAAGTAGCCTATAGATAGAAAGGAAACGTGAAGCTGTATTTTAAATTACTCCTTTATCCGCGTTTTTGTAAATCAATGATGGAAGTGCTATCGTTGTCATTATTTTTTATAATTATTTTGCAACTATGCAAAATACATTCCCTTCAACATCTAGTCTTTTTCGTTTATAAAAAAAAATGAAACCAGTTAAAACGTGTAAAGACGTAACGCTCAATTCTGTAGGCAGTTGGATCGAACTCGAATGTCTCTACGTATTTTTTGAATTGTTTTCAAACGAACTAGAAATATTGAAATGTTTTGTCATTTTACAGACGATCGGCTTTTTCATATTATTTTACGGGTATTTTCGTTCGATGGGTGGCCACTTATAATCTGATTTTGGTTTTGCCACATACCGAATCCAGGCCCTCGTTCCAAGATGGCGGCCTTCGACGCCAGCTGATGCTTCCGAGTTCGTGGCGTCAAAACATATTCAGAACCTCTTAAAACAGCGGATTTATTTCCGCTTTCCCTTCTCCTCGTAGCTCGCGTCATCCATCAACGTTTTCGGTATATTCTTGGATCAGTTCGTTCCTGTCTATCGACCTAATCTTATTTTTTTTTTACCCTCATTTTCTTCGCTGCAAATTCCTCGTGTAAGCGAAATGCTGAACGACACGGCGCAATAATGTGGCCGGCCATCTGTCATATTTTCGTCGCGATTTCCTCCCCGAACGACATCCTCAACGCCAAATGTCGCGTTTTATTGCTTATCTTTTTCGACAAAAACGGCCGTTCTATTGCGCAATTTGTCGGTCGTCAAACGGAAGCAAAGCCGGTGGCACCTGCGAGGCACCTTAAAAATTACGGAGCTTCTGGCGGACGCGCCTGCTTTTTTGCTTTCTATCGAAATACATACACTATACAGGCCTACTCATTTTTCAACTAAATCGATCTCACGGTTAGGATATGCTACCTAATTTAGATGGACTGCCAATACTAATCTGTTTATGAGATTGGTTTATAAAGCCTGATGGTAACTATCTCATACATCTCCGTTACATTCTTAAGTTGAGAGGTGGGAGCGATGGTAGCCCATTGAGTCAACAGAGTTGAAATTCGCGAGTTCACACAGTGCTGATAGTGCTATCGGAGTTACTCTCGCGAGTCACTGAGCGTGCACAGCTATTTGTGTCTCTCGGAGAGTAACTCCCAATTCGCGCCTGTTTCATATAGCTGAGCCTGTAAACATACTGTACGTTCAAGCGTACACCGTTGTGAGAGTTAATGTCGTGATTTCTCTCTGGCGCATGGGACTGACGACCCTCAGGCTAAGCATAATATCTGACTTTCGGCATGCACGTTTATTTCAAGGTGTATCCGTACGCTATTTCCGCATCTGACTGACAGAGTTAATGCCGTTATTTCCCTCTCAACTGAAACTAGAGTAGACAGACCATCTGCGGTTACTCTCGATGGTTACTGTCGCTCTCACCTGAAATTGACACCCAGGCCGTTCGTGCAGATAGGTTTTCTTATAGCGGTTGGGATTTGAGAACGATCCTTTATCCACAGCAGCGGGTTTTTCAGCCTCGTCTCACCTTCTGGATCGCTTTCAAGCTCGGTTCGATTTTTATAAATGTTCAATTAGTTTTCGATAATCAAGGTGTGGAGATATCGATGAAGGATGTTCACCGTGTTGAAGTTTAATTCGGAGGAAGGCAGCCGTAGCCTAGCTGCATTCAATCTGCTCTAAGCTTGGCTAAATCTTTTGATTGGCTCACGTACAAGCCGCCTCCGATCCTGCAAGCCCCATTGATTAACTGCGTTCGGGCGCGCAAGATCCTGATAAATTGCTTTTTTTTTTGGAAAAAAGGAAGGCTTTTTGTAATCACTTTTTCAACAATCGGATGAATGGGGAAAACGAGGACCTGACGTCTTATTCACCGCGGCTGGATCTGGGTCATCCTCGTGCCGATGCCTTTGCACGGTAAAAGGTAGAAATGCACAAAATGGTTGGCTTTTAAAAACTAACGTTGAGTTACCATAGGGGATGTCAAATGGGCCTCTACGTTGACATGAAGTGGTGTCATCTATTTGACGATGTTGACACGCGATAGCAGTTCGACTTTAAAGCCATGCTTGTCAACGTGTCTTCTTCTCACATCTGTGTATCCGCGTCTTCTAAGAGGAATGTTTATCTGTACTGTTGCCAGATTGCATTCGCCCAGTTTTCAAGATATCGACCCGAAAACATCCCGTGTGAATGGGCAATTTTATCGCCCAGAAGGTAGGGGTACTCATCGCCCCCCTCCCACAGGCATCTGGGTCCCAAATTGGGAGACCCTCGAAGGTTGGTAAACCATACGAACACGCGTTAACCTTAACGAAGCTTCCTTTCAGGGGCAGCAATCGATTAATTCAATTCGATTCAGTGCCCTATTCTATTCTACTTTGTACCCTACAGCCAGAAAATTCATCCATGTGTGTGCGTATCGTATTTTGGCATCTTCATTTATCAGGGTGGTCAGGCAAAGTTGTGCAAAAAAAAACTGGAAAAGTCAGGGAAGTTGAATTTCCCCCCCCAAGGGCAATCCTGTAATGGGTCCGCTTGATGGCATTAAGGTAAAACACCGGAACAAAATCGCGAAAATGACTCTTAAATATTAAACTGCTCTGGTTAGGTGTAAGTGGAACGTGAGGTGCATGCCTAAATGCCGCTCACCTCCGTAATTTCTCTGATTGCGGCCTTTCCAAATATCCGGCAGCACGTCGATTTCGGATAGACGGCGCTGCGTCTCACGTGCTCGTTCATCGCCATAATTAAGCACTCGTCACAGGGGAAAACCAATGGGGTTTCGGGCCGATTAATTAATAAATAAATACCACGGAACTCTCGACGCACCTGCAACGCGCCATTTTTAATTAATCGGGTGACAGAGGCACACGGCGATAAAATTCGATTCGTCAAACGCAGTTGGTGCAGCCGCGCGGGGCCAGTTTCGGGGGAATTAGCCCTACTCCAACTTGGCGGCTTTTAAAATTATCTTTCCAAGATGGCCCCCACTGCCGCCTTCATTTTTTTTTGTCACGGATGCGCGGAACACTATGTGCATGGCTGCTGTACTAAATTATACAGGTTGGGATTCGAAGGCAAGCGCGTCCCATGCAGAGCTCCGTCGAATGCGGCCCTAAACGTCTTCGCTCTGGTTAAATGCGCTGAGATTCAACGGATTTTGTGTAATGGAAACTTGTTTTTTTTTCTCTTCCCCTCTCGCGTCCCCAGACGCGTCGTAAGTTTTTCGGACTTTAATTTCGGTATCCGGTTAATGGGCGCGGGCGTTTCTTTGTTATTTATTTATCCGCTAACTTTGTGCTCGCTCCCGTTCTCTTCTCTCCCTCTCAGTTAATGGCCCGGAGTCCGCGGCATCGCGGGACTCGTAAAGGTGTCTCTCCTAATAAATATCTAAAGACGGCGGAGTCAAAAATGGCGGGATTAAGTTGGGGGTAATGAAGAACTACTTTCTCCCAATGAAAATAAATCTCGCCCGTCCCCATGCGGCCCCTGCTTTCGTTTTTTATGCGCCTTCGACGCCATCTTGCCGATGGCGCAGATGAAGCCTGCTCAACGGAGGGCACGGATATCAGCCAGTGGGCACTGGTGTGCCTGTCTGCGCGAATTCGACGCTGAACCGTTTCGTGCAATGCGGTGCGTGTGCCACACTGCGTACATCGCATGCTGCACCCGATTTGACTTATTTCATTTTTTTATTTCTAGGCTGTTTACTGCCCACTGTTCAAATCGGTGACCCCTGCCCCTATTTTGAAGTTGGATCTCGTCGATGACTATTCATGACTGGAAGTCAGTTTTCCATTGGTAAGTCGCCGTTTTGGACATGTGACTACTGATGGCAACGGATTTAGGCGTAATTTTTGTGTGGTCGATTCGACGAGTGTTCGCCAAAGTGCATTTAAACTCGACCCAAAAGGATGCCCCATGCAAGAAAATGGCATATTTTTGCTTCAAGTGCTTATTATAATTGCTAAATTTAATTTTTCGATTTAGAATTGGTCGGCCACTTGGGTCAAAGTTAGTTTTTGTGAAATGATGATGGTGATATCCCGTTTATTTAAAAAAACATGAAAAAAAAACTATGCACTAACGATGAGCGTTTTCGGGGGTCGCATAATTTTTTTTGAAAATAAAGAGTACACTTTCAAATTATAAAAAGACATCGCGTGGGAATAGATGCTTTTGCCCCTGTATGTCGGCAAACCATACGTACACTCGTTAACATTAATAGAATAGAATAGAATTTTATTATAGAAAAACTTGAACGAAGTTCCAAGAGAACTTGTGTGTGTCGAGTTATTAATGAGTATTACAATACATACAAAATAGATCGTAATAACTACATAGCACATCATGTATATAAGAGAAAAAAATCACTATAATCCGTGCTAACATAAAAATATAATGCCAACACAATGCGAAAAATGAAGCTTATTTCCAGGGATTGCAATCGGAGGTCGCATAACGTTTGCTTTTTTTCCAAGTTTAATTTTTTTAATAACCAGAACATTTTCAAATTCTAAAAATAACTCAAACATTAATTGCCGACCAATTTTACACTGATGAAAACATTAGGAATTATGATAAGTATTTGAAGGAAAAATCAGCATTTTTTTTTCATGGGCATCTTTTTGTTCAGCCTGAAGTTGGTGAATTAGGACCTCTGTTTTTGAACCCTTCGTTCAGTTTCTATAACAATCAGGTCTTTGTTGAGGTTCATTTCATGTTTAAAGTCAACATGCCTAGAATTTTAAGTTTCATCAAACTCGATTCGATTCATTTGCAATCGGAATTTTTGTAAGTAGGTAGAGCAAGAATTTACTTAGAACTTGCAGTTTCAAAACTAATCGGTGAATCGCGTCGATTTTCTTCGCCGTAAGGCAGCTGACGTCACGTTTTAATAATGCGGCTCGTTATTCGTGATTTATGGTAGCCAATTACGATATCTGGAAATAATGACGTAGGGGGCTAAGTGAAGGGAGGGGTCGGAGAGGCCCCTCGTTTTATGCCTTTTTCATCCCCCCTCAAAACGAATTACAAGCAAATCGACGACTCGCATCGCGTGCTTTTATGAGGATATCAATCGTTCATTTTCCATCCGAGTTTTTGGCCCCCGACCCCGACTTTCAAGTAGGTCTACGTCACTTTTAATAAAGATGCGCGTAGAAGGCAAATGTATTTTCGGAACGTCTGAATCGCTGATTTGTGAATCCATTTTCGTTTTCTTCCCTTTTAAGAGAGAGATCCGAGCTCATTTTAATTTCTAATTTCGACACGTCATTATTCGACTCGCTAACAGCTTTCGTTTTCAGTATTTCAATAGACTTTTTCTTTTCTGTTCTTTATTTCAAAATCCATTTTCATTCGGAAAAGCTCGTGGTTGCGCTAAACTTGTCATAGAGGCCGCTGGAAAACAACAGGGAGTTCAAATAACCTGTTGGTGGATAAAGGCAATTTATTTAAAAATTGCACCAATTGCTTGAGTAACTGGAATCGAACTTGAGTCTTAACCAATGAAAGTTATTCTGCTTATAAAAAATAAGATTCCTTCATGACTCTTGAGCCTTAGTTGGATGCTAATTGTACAACGTACACATGGTTCCCACTGACATTGAATGTGATACTTTGACATTGAACCTGCAATTGCTAGAGAATACGGAAAACCTGGAAAGGTCAGGAAAATTTAAATCAGACGATGCCTTAAATTGCTGTAAACTCTAGTCACATTGTGCCATAATAGGGAATTCCTTTATTTTTCATCGAACACTTATAACTCATCAAATAATAAATAAAAATATCAGTAATTGGTGCATTTTGTTTCGATTTTCTATAAATATTTTTGAACAGGTAATTGGATCCCCCGTAAAGTTGCCTTTAGGCCGGAATCCTAATCGAAATTTTTCCCCCATTTTTTATAATAATAAATGATTAACAAATAAAGCATAACACATCCCTAAACACTTTAAGTAACCATATCCCTTCTATTCCATTTCCAATTTAAGAATATAGTTGTTATTATTATAAGGGCCTGCGTCCCTTCGTGCTCCGACGTTGTTGTTGCAAGGTTTGATAAATACAAAAACATGGAAAAGTCCGATAAGTTGATAATTTAATTTAATTTTAGGGTCGAGTTAGTGATCTTGCAAGGGTTGCAATACCGGATAAGTGCTTCGTTTTTATCTCAAGCAGTTTCCGATAACTAATCTGGCTTACTTGCCCTGCGAGTCTCCAGACTCGTTAAATTTCACGAGCCTTTCGATTAGACCATCAGCACTGGTCCGAAAAGACCGTAACGTTTGAAATGAAAAACGCCTGCAGGGAGCGCGTGGAATTGGACACTGACCATCGTCCGAGCGCCTCGCAATGGCTCGTTTAATTCCTCGTTACGAGCCGCACGGAATGAGCCAGGTGCTAAACGAGGTTGGCGATCTGGTCGGTTGGTCAGGCTGTCTGGAGTTACGACAGTTTTATGACCGGTTGCACCAAACTTCCGAGTAAATTTAATCGCTGCCCGAACACTTCTTATCAGTTGATCGGCAACGAATAGCCATCCACGCATTTGTTCTCGCTGGACAGCGGTCCTTAAATCGAACGGGCTTCAAGATGGCCGCCCGCCGCCATCTTGAAACACATTGAAAGTGCTTTTCGGGGTCACTTCCCTCAGTGCTGTGGAAAACACAAGTTTCCTTTTTTTATTGGCCAAACACTGCTATCTGAGAAAAGAAATAAGTTCTCGAAATAAACATTCATTGGTATCGATTGCTGTTTTTTTATTTTTCTTGTTCGCTCCCGCGTATGCATCATCGCCAAAATAAAAAAAACCCAGCTTTTTTGCAGCGTTTTAGAATTTTTTTTTTCCAATCTAGGTGTCAAGCAGTGATTGGTGGCGCGAGGGTCGTTCCAAAAGTATTGTGTGGCGTATGAATAACTATGAAAAATGAGACGCGTTAAGGTCATTTATTTTTGTGATATTGGTTGGCTTATTGCACAATTTGGGAAAGTATCGCAATTATTTTACGAAGGAATTTCGTTCTGCGTGTGCTTGTATGTATCCGCTTGAAAATGACCGTTATTCTTATTAAGTGGAACGCAATATATGTATTTCTGTACGCTGTGTATGCTGGTGTTTTTTATTAAGGCCATTTAATTTAAGTTATTATATCCTGTAAAGTTTTGTAATCGACACCTTGAAGAGAGGTGACAACGGTTTGGAAATTAGTACAGGTTGACTAGAAGACGGTTTTGAAATTTATGAAACTCAGACATACTTGGGGAAAAAACAAATTTTAACTAAATTAAAACTTATGAAATTTGGGCAACATTTCGAAAAACTAGCAAATTCAAACGCAACATTTGTAGGTACTTTGAAGATATATTGAATATGTTTGGCACCGTGCTCTTGACAATGTTTAACGATGAATGACAAATCCTTCGAAACCGGGAAGTTTAAGCATTAGAATTGCTGACGTGTTGAAAATCTCGAATATAATAGCGATAATTACGTGAAAAGGTGGGGCTATTCCGGGAAATATCCAATACTCTTGTTGGAATTATATTCCCGGAATGTGCTATGTTCTGGAAGAAGTTACGAAATGTACATAAAACGGATGATTTCCGGAAAAGGAATTCAATATGGATTCATTGAGTAGCTCTGCGACCAGAAGCTGACAGACCGAATCGGCTCTGGAGTTCGGCGCTCAAGATTTACAGCCAAAGATATATGGCAACGAAATCCTCCGTTTGTGCAATATTAATGCACTGTAAGCTAGATTAATTCTTGGCTGCCCTGGCCGCGAATTCCCCAAACCGACTCTTTAACTTCAGATAATGCATCTATTATTCAGCGCCCTCCAACACGGCCTTTGGCCTCTGCACAGTCTGCTGATCCCTTACTAGACCAATATGCTGGACATGGAGTTCATCCGTTGTCCGATGAAAGTGCGCCTGTGGACCCATTTCTCTCGCTGGTCGTTGGCCCTTCGCCTCTTCAGTGGTCTCTCGTGAATCGTTGGCCACGCAGAGTCTTGCCATTGGCTTGTTTTCGGCCATGGCAGTGCCCTCAAGTGGTACAAGATGACAAAGACAACAGTGTCCCAAAGAGAGATGAAGGATCTTACATGCAAGCCCTGTACTCCAGGCCTTCTCCGACATCCATTATGCATATTGGAATGAATATTTAGGTGGCGTGTGCCATCAGCTGTTGAATTTCTTGTCTCTCCTGCATCCGTCTCTTCTCAAATTGCCCGTCTCTCGTGACGGCTCGTTGTTTCTACTTCCATTCCTCGCCTCTGCCGATACGGGGATACATATCGGATAATTGCTACAGATTATTCCCGGCATTCCTCGCGAGCTTCCTTCTTAATATCGCTTAACAAATCATTCTCCCTCTCGCCTACCCCTACCCCCACTTTCGTTATTTATTATTCATGGCGCGCCATCTCCATCCTCCACCTTCTGCTGGCTGTCATTTCCAATGCCTCATAACGAATTCTTCCTTCTGTTCACTTTCCCAGACATTAAATGCCTTTTATTTTCTGCGGGGTGCGGCTGGTGGATGTGGTCCCTGCAATGGTGAAGTGGAGGCCCTCGGCTGTGCTGTGGTGGACCTGATTGGCGGGGAGGTTTGGGAACCCCTCGGAGCACAAGGAACGCAAATATTTGCTCTTATGAATGAATTAAAGGTAGCGCTGTTTGCTCATTGAGTTTACTCAATAGCACGCAAGATCCTCCTAGGACAAAATGGCTCAGGGAGCGGATGAGGTAACAACAGAAACTCGGGGTCGCAATGGACCTTTGAAGTATTATCTGCATCAGCGTATCTACGCGAATGGTCATGGCTGTTTACAGTATTGTTTGGCTTGTTCCATTGTCCATAAAACTCATTGATCTTGTTAAGCATCAGTACAATTCGCCATTGTCTTAGTCGGCCATATTTGATGGATGATTCTAATTCGAGTGAGGCGTTGACTGTCCAGATACAAGACACTCAGCTGGGTCGACGTGGACATTGTCATTCTGAAGATCACCAACATCATCAGCCGGATGCAGCTGCTGATATCCAAAACGTCAATTCAATGTCTGTAAGCAGTGTTGGAGCTACCATTGTGCTCTTTGCTGAGAATAAGGAACATGACCATAACACTTTCTCATGACCATTACACCGTCACCGCCTTTGTTCACTGTCGGTGTCACGCCCATTAATGGACCGTGAATTTCAGACTGTCTCGATGGAGAACAGCGTATTTGTAAAACAAAGCGTGGTGGAGTTGGAAAGGAGGTTGGGAAACAAAGTCCCTGGATGATTGGAGTTATATTCTGATTGGAGGACATTTTTGGCAGAAAACATCGTAAGTACGAACAATGCCACCAAACGGAGGATTCTATCGCAGGGTTCCCCCAAACCTGGAAAACCTGGAATTGTCAGGAAAATAAGAAACACATGGAAACGTCGGGTGAATTGAACATAACAATATTGTAGTTTTGTTTACGCAAGGATTACAAAATCATAACAGTCATGCAATTAAACTAAGTTAATCTGAGATACTTTATGCTACCTAGAAATCAAAGAGCAAATATTTTGCTTTTAAATGTATCTGTAGAAATAGGGAATTCTTCTTTAAATCATGTAGCATTTGGTCATGGTGGTCAGGGAAATTCTTGCAAAAAAAAGGGGGAAAAGCCAGGGAAGTTGAAACTTTCATTTGTGGGGTGATCTTGTATCCAGCATCACGTTTTCCCAGAGGATTCTCTTTACTTAGATGTTCCTCTCTTCCTGACATCTCCCTGATGATAGCGACACATGGCGCATAGTGGTGGCACTTGACCCTTGAGATTCATCAGGACACCTTTCTTGTCTGCTTTAGGATTTCAACTTCGTATTGGGACAACGCGTGGGGTTCTAGAGTTCGAAAATGGGTGATTCTATTGAGAGGAGAGAGCCTTTCGCGCAAGTGCCGAAGTAACATTTCCAAACGGGTTTCTTAATGGGCCATCGAGTTCTCTTTAGAGGCCTCCTCGTTGCTTTGGATTGTCGATTCGTCGCTGGGGAAAGGCTGGATGGCTTAATTATTGATTAGCGTTCTGTCACTGAAATCGCTTCCAATTACCATGTTAACGTGGAGGCTGGGTCGCCTGGCGCTGGCTGGCAACGCCATCTTGATGTATCGGCAACTTCCGGCACTCCGTGCTGCTAAATACACTCTCATTAATATGCGAGCTTAATGAGCTCATTCGGTGCTTCATTAGACCGTGACTAGCGAGCCTTTCCAACTACACCGGACGCTTTAGATTGCGGTGGCGATGGATTTGTGGTGGAGACCGAGGACCACTGCGTGGCGCCACCACCAGGGGCGCTCACCCTGAAATGCCACGGCACGCGCTTATAAAGGGGATGTCCGAGGAATCCATAATGGTGAAATATGTATGGGCTTGGTGTCCGCTTGACAGCTGAGAGGGATGGTATCCATGCAGCGAGAATATATAATCTCAGATGTTCCGGCCATCACTTGATTGTGGTTCTCTCGAGACTTTGAGCTAGGTGTATCGAAAGAGTATTGGGAAATTGTACACCGAAAGTCTTATGTAGTCTGAGCTGGGTGGTCCAATCGTGCCAGCTCTTTATTTAAGATCTACAGTAGCTGACCTTGGGCTTTGCTCGAAAGTTTATCAGTATTAAAATGAAATGCGAATTTTAAAAAAATGTTTAAAATTGAAATAAAGGTAACTTCATGTGAGCTTAAAAGCAGGACAGGGTTTGGGACAGAATCGACAGAATATTTTGTTCATGTGCGTTTTTAAACCAAAGGTACATCCCCAGCAAATTTCAAAGTTCTAGCTGCAAGGGCTAGCTGCTAGCTCAAATATACGAAACATGATGGAATTGTGAGTTACTATTTGAGAGCAAAGAATACAGCCGTTTACTCTCGATTACTCCGTGTCCACTTGCAGGTTTGAACTCGATGGTTGCTTGACGTGATACACGGCACATCGATTCTCTCAGATAGTAACTTTCACAGTTGCAACCTGTTTCATATAGCTGGAAGTGCTCTCATTTTAAAAGGAACTGCATGATTGGACGAGCTGAAGAGTTAGCATAAACATACTTCCGGTGTGTTCTAGCGCTATGCAAACGTGAGAAACACGAGTTTAAAATCTGGCGAAATGGATGCGCGGCGTTTACGGACGACCCCACTGCAGATGCTGTAAAACGCAACGTGATGAAGGTGATGGCAGTGTTGTAAATGCCACGCGCCAAATATTGACTCCCAATATGGCGGCTGGTCATCCTTTGACATTATTTTGAAGCCGCGTGCTTATTTCTGCCATTTTTTTTTCTTTCGTTTTTAACGACGGTTGCATCCTTTCTTCCTCAATTAGATCCTGGTTTTGGCTCTCTTTGGCACTTGGTTCTGCCTCAGATGTGCCATTTCTCAGTTACCCCCAGCAACCGTTGCCCCCGGCAACCCATCCCGTTATTGGCGCCCACACGCCATTGGGCTCGATGCGAAATCCGCTCTCGCTCTCTCTTTGCGCTTAAAAGCCTTTGTTATTCCTGCTTGGAGACGGGTGGTTCCCCCTCACCTTTGCTGGGGGCGTCCCACTTGCCAGATGAGCCCCAGCATGGCCGCTGGGTCAAGGTTGCCCTTGTTGAATGGTGCGCTTTTCTCCGCGAGCCCCGGGGCCTCGGCGCTAAAAAATGAGCCGCCAGGGTCACGGGTCAAATATCTGAAATCCCGAAAATGACCTCGTGGAATTGCCGCGAATCGATCGCGCGGCGCTGCTGGACGGTTCAAGAAGGTCTCGGAAAGGGCTG
>JAQIXS010000526.1:0-44364 GCA_034700785.1 Rossiulus vilnensis | reverse complement strand
AAAAATGCCCTTATGGTCCATTCTGGACAATTTCTGGGAGGTGCCAGTCAACCTCCTGGAGGGTGCCTGGCACCCCTCCTTCCTACGCCCATGATAAAAAGTGTATTAAAAATACAGAAAATCTGCAATTTAACAGCGATTCTTCAAAAGCATGCCAAAAATGCAAAAAAGTACTCGCACATTAGTGCTTCAAATACTTTTTTTAATTGGTAAATTAATTCTCCCCAGTGTAGAATTGGTCGTGCACTAGGGTTTTAGCTTTGGTTTATAATTTCAAAATGTTCCGTTATTGATAAAAAAATGTAAGCAATTTGAAGAAGAAAAAACACGTTATGCAATCATGCCATACAGGGAAGCACCGTTTTAGGCGGTTGAGTAATAGTTGCTTTTCATATCTGCATCATTTCATATCACATCATTTTTTATCTGCATGTATAAATGGGGCATTTTTCAATTATAAACCAAACTTTAAACCCAAGTGGACGACCAATTCTACATTGGTTAATATAAATGTAACAATTACATGTATAATAAGTATTTGGAACAAAATGCCCGCACATTTTCCAAATGCAAATCACTGAAAACTGTTTATTTTACGAATGAATTTAACGAATTTAAATTGTTCTTATCCATGTTATTGAGCGAAAAACACGTCCCAAAGCCATGACGAACGGTGGTGAGACCGTGGTCCGTAGAATTAAATGCGTCTAGGATGATGAGATGAAAGTCCAAGGACAGATATCCATCCCGATATCCACCTACAAAACTCCTTCATGTATTTATTCACATCGGTCGTGAATAAATGGCTAAGTAATTTAAGCAAATATTGATGTTCTAAAACCTTTTCGCAAGCAGCGCTCCTTGATTAATCTCCAACATTTACTAAATCCAATTTCCAGTTTGGAAGGCCGTCCTGTAAAGGCTGTGCCTGTAATATAATGCGTTTAAACAGTGCCTGCCTATCAGCTTCCATTTGGCAGTGCGCTTGAACGGATCAGCCTATAAAAACCATTTTGCTAGCAAAAAGAGGGAACTTTCTTCAGCACTTTTCCTTGGCGCTCGTCTCGAAACGTACAAAACATGATGAACGGGTATAACAAGAACGGTGACACTCAAGTGGCCATCGTTGGTGGTGGATTGGTGAGTGATACCTTTATTAGTAGTATTGAGTTTTATTTACGAGAGAAATCAGTATGATAGTGCGCGAGTGCATATGCAGAAACAGAGTCGTGTTGCGAAATTGATGTTTATGAAAATAACTTTCAAGTTGACAAAATTGCTAAACAAGCTTGACAATATTGCGGCTATCTGAGCTCAGAATACATTTAATTTTTATTTAGTTTATTCATGCAACACGTTCAAAAATGCAATTTCCGGATACTTCAGTATTTCGTAGAATACCCAAAATAAAATCCCAACAGTTGAACATGGATTTTGTCAAAGAATTCGAAAAGGAATAATTTGCCTCATTTCACCATTTTTTGAAAGACATGGTACGATCGCTACGGGCCTAAAATGTTTGTATGCCAAGAAAACCGATAGCAGGTTCACGTATCATATTTCTAGAGATGGACTTATCCCTAATCGAAAAATACAAAGAGTGCGTTAATCCCAACTATTCGAAACTATCTCTGAGTCTAGGATTAGGATTATAGGAAATCGGATCTTAAAGTCGGTGAAGTGTTGAATTACGCCAGATTTGCCACTCCTTTGTGACATGTTTGATGACAATGCGGAATTTCTACACCTGATCTGCCTGTATCAGCTATAGTGTAGGACAATCAGGGATGCTTTAGGCCAATTGGACCAGTCCTTAAGGGGGCAGCTTTGCACCCAAAGCGTCCTTTCCCTTGAAATGCGTACAATGAAAATATGAAACCCCTTAAAATTCATTCAAGCAAATTCGTTCATTATTTAACGAAAATTCTCTAAAATTATCCACGACACAATTCTTATTTAGTAGTATTTATACGGAATGAAACCATACAAATTACTTATTTATATCTCCTTTTCAGCGTTAATGTTTTAAACAGAACTGAAAGAAACTTTCAGAAACGCGATTTGTTCATATTTATCTAAAATAGTTTTGCAACAATGCATTACATTATTTTTCAGTTGATCAAACTAAATTCTGGAATAATTCATTGATATGCAGGTGGTTTCAAAACGTCAGCTAATGGACGTGAAAGTCCCCCTGATTGTTTTAATTCCTATTCATTTTACATGTCAAAAGAGAAAAAAAAATGACAGACAAGTCGTCCTTGCAATTCAAACGTGGAATTTCAACCTTCACTGCCTTGCAAGTGGTTTATATAACGGTCTAATATTATTTGCAACTAAAATATGCTGTTTTCTAAGGGAACCTTGTCAATGTAAATGAACTCCAAAAATTCCACATCTCTTTAATACACGTGCGATAATGTCAACACTTATTTATGAGACATCCCGACTACAAAACATTAAACGGCTTCTGTATTCGACTTTTAGTATGGCTTCTCAACAGGAGATTTAATTAAAATGAAGGATGCCAGCTCCCCTACACACGAAGCTGTTATATAAACAGGGAATTATTTTGGCGTGCTACATGTTATAAAAAAGGGGATTGGTTTTACGGTTTTACCTTGAAGGAAACAACTTAAGATAAAATCACTCCCTTTTTGATGGCATGTTTCTGAACTAAAAGCTTGACTATTAGCCGACTAGCTAGACTATTACTTGTATAGCTAGAATTGATATACATTAAATTTCTTTGATTGCTAAAAAAAATAACAGGCGTACACGTAAAGGAAATTTCCGATTCCGTACAATAAGTCGAAAACCAACACCTCGAGCAATGTAAGAAGTAATATTATATGGCGTGCCTTCGATTTTAGGGGCAGAGAAGCTTATAATTTGGAGGTGTCCAGCCGCATTAGTATTATAATTGAAAAGTTCATTTTACCTAAACTGATCAATATATTAGTAATTAAGGGTACGCCGAGTACATGTTTTCATTTATTTTTTAAACCTTAGGAATTATCGATCGTGATAGATTCACCTTAAAAGAATGATGTCAATAAAGAATGATGCAAAATGATATGCAATCTGTGGTAGAAAAAACACCGAAGGATTTCAATGCATTTGCCCCATAATGTTTATATAAACAAGTTAATTATAAATAAAAGTACTAGGCGAACGTTTTTGAAAAACGACGCCAGGAATAACGAGCCAAAAGCATACCCACCATACAAAAACAAGTTACTCGTACATTTTTGCTTGAAATATTAATTGCTACATTTATTTTTTCCAATGCAAAATTGGTCAACTACCAGGATTTCAGATTTTATTTACAATTTCAAAATGTCCCGTTTATTTATATAAAAAAACTATTTAAAAAAACCTGTTATGCGACCGCCTAAAGCGGGGCTTCCCTGCACAACCATCTTGTATACGTTTTTCGAAATTTACATTTTATCACAAATAAACGGGACATTTTCAAATTATAAACAAAAGTTGAAATCCTTATGGAAGACCAATTCCAAATTGGGATTTTTAAGTGATTTTTTTAAACTATTTTTTTTTAGTTTTAGTTTTAAAACTATTTAATTTTATTCAGTTGAATATAATAGAATGATTACAGTTCAATATTCAAAATGAACTGAACAATATTTGATAGAGATTCCACAAAGTGGAATACGGCAGATTGACTTTTTTCATGCTATAGCCTATGTGACATTATTCTTTAGGTTGGATCACTGAATGCTTGTTTCCTTGCTCGCCGTGGATATCGAGTGGACTTATACGAATACAGACAAGGTAAGAATCGACGATGAAATAAAACCTGGATTTTTTTTACCGTTGTTTTACCGCACAGACATCCGCACTTCTGAACACGTCCGAGGCAAAAGCATCAATTTGGCCCTGTCTGTGCGGGGTCTAGCGGCTCTTGGAGCGGTGGGCCTGCGGGAGGCTATTTTGGACCATGGAATTCCGATGTACGCTAGAATGATCCACGACTTGGATGGTAAAAGACGGTCGATTCCGTATGGAACCCATAATCAGGTAATCTGCTCATCTCCAATTCCACCAGATTACATTTCTGAATTTCTCAAATTCACCGGCGTTACGTTTCCCGTCATTGCAGTGCATTTATTCTGTAGGACGGAGATTTTTAAACGAAACCATCCTGAATGGTAAGCAACTGATTTGCTCAACAGCAAGATGCTCACTTTGCAACAACTTATTATCCACATTTTTACAGGAAATACTTGTTATAAATGCTACATTTATTTTTCCTGGTGTAGAATTGGTTGTCCACTAGGGTCTGCATTGCTTTTATAATTTCAAAATGCCCTTAAAAATGGCAAAATGTTATCTACATTTAAAAATGTCATAGTTCAGTGCATTACTTCCTAAAATATACTGGTTAATTTGTGCTGAAGTTTACATTCGAAGGTTGCGTTGCAGGGAAGCACCCGTTTCCGGAAGTCGCACAATTTTTTTTAAAAACTTTTTTTACAATTTATTTCTAATTAAAGGGGACATTTAAAAATTGTAAATGATAATGCAGACCTTAGTGGGCGACCAATTACACGAGGTAAAACATAAATTCAGCAATTTTAACAAGTATTAGAAGCAAAAAACTGCCAGTATTGGCTAAAACTCAAACTTTACACCTCCATTATCTTTCGTTATTCGCAGCTGCTGAGAAGTACCCAAATGTGCAATGCCACTTCAACCACAAACTGGTGCACGCAGACTTGAAAAAAGGCAAAATGACATTTTTAGGGTACAAAATACTTTGAAACCACCACCCACTCTCCAAAAAAACCTCTTTTTCAATTTATTGAACGCTGGAGCATAATGGCAATTTTTTTGCAGTTTCAAAGGCGAAGAAATCCCAGCGAGAGCTGATCTGGTCATCGGCACTGACGGTGCATTTTCGGCCGTGAGACGGCACATGCTAAAAGAACCTCATTTTAATTTTAGCCAAAAGTATATAGAGCATGGCTACCTGGAATTATGCATGCCCGCAACCGTAAGCGGCGATGTAAGTCATCTGTGGCTGATTTCCCCAATTCTTTTTCAAAACCAGCCCTGATTTGCCTGATAAACTGTTAACTTTCAGTTTGCCATGGAGATCAACTTCCTGCACATTTGGCCACGCAACGAATTCATGATGATTGCCCTTCCGAACCAGGACCATACCTATACGGTCACCTTATTTATGCCCTTCGAGAAGTTCGCACAGCTGAACAGCCCGCACAAAGTTCTGAAATTTTTCAATCAAACGTTTCCGGATGCCGTACCTCTGATCGGAGAGTGAGTTAAATGGTTTCAATTCTGGGCACATTAGATGCTTATCATTGGATAACATATCATTTCGTAATAAAAATGCAGATCTCAGTTAGTTGAGGATTTCTTCGCTATTAAGCCATCACCATTAGTAACGGTTAAGGTAATGCAAGTTCATCCTTTGATGTGACACTATAGGTCACCATGCATTAACTTACACATTCTCGTTTTTTGCAGTGTAATCCGTATCACATCAAGAAAAATGCTATAATACTGGGTGACGCTGCTCACGCTATGGTTCCATTTTATGGCCAAGGAATGAACTGCGTATGTCGAAATAGCTTGCGAGTGCCACGAGCGAAATGTGATAAAACTCAATTCGATCTTTATTCTTGCAGGGTTTTGAGGACTGCATCATCTTTGACCATTTAATGGATGAGCACGATTGTGATTTTGGTAAACTTCGATACTTGACTGCATTTTAAATAAGGGTACTTTCTAAAGCTCGCATTTTTGCATCTTTCCAGAACGAGTGTTACCCGCGTTCAGCGCATTCCGAAACGTGGATGCGGAAGCAATTTGCGACTTAGCTCTTTATAACTATATCGAGGTGCAAGCAAACAAATATTCATTTTCAGTTCTCGTACCTGACACGATCATTTGACCATCATGCTTTGCACGTTTGCAGATGCGCCATTTAGTGAACACCAAGGCGTTCCTTATTCGGAAATTTGTGGATCGCATGCTAAACTTGTGTATGCCGACAATTTGGGTGCCGCTTTACACAACGGTGAGGAGGGTTCATTGGTTTGGAATAATATAACATATGGAAGAAATTTTAGTACGTTAACGATGGTACCCAATAGATATTATTTTAAAATAATAAATAAATTATTTCTCCGGTAAAGAATAATTCTTTAAACTGCGTCCCACTGACTGTCAACTACCACGGTAAAGATTTCAAAATGAGGAAACATGGATTTAATTTTCAAATTAAGAAATTCGAGAGATAAATTTCGTGAAATTCGCAGATGTATTTGCGTCTGTGCAACCTTTTTATTGGTATTATTAATTCTTACAGGTGACTTTCAGCAGAACTCGTTATCACCACTGTATTGAAAACAGAAAGTGGCAGGATAAGGTATCAGTTCTTTACATTAATCCATATGCAATGCCATGCCCAATTTTCTACTTTCCTGGCATAAACCTAATTTCAGACGTTTGTGAATGACATAAAGCATAACAAAATTTGAAACTGCCATTTGTGGAAACATACATAGGGCAAAATTGACAAAATTGGATTTTATATACCAATTTCTAGTAATTGCATCATCTAAACTTAACAATCAACAAAGCTAGTTAGCAAGTGATGCGATGTCTGCCAACGAAAATAAGCCATAATTTCTTATTGATGCCCTAATAACATTACAGACATTCATCATTTATCAATCGTTATATTTTTAGGTGTTACAAAAAACAAAAACTGGCATCCTAATTACATTGGCAGCTACCACTGGCTCCCTTGCATTTTATTTCGGACGACAGCATCTGCGCAGTGCTTTAGCCTGTATCTTAAATTCGATTTAGCAGACTGATTGTGCAAGCAGGTTATTACATCACAAATTGGCATGTTGACAATTCAATAATCTCAATGTATTCAATTACAATATAATTATTTACAAATGTAATTGTGATGTCTTTTATCCATAATCTTTCTTTTGCATCAAAATTAAAATGCAATATCACATATAAATGAATTTTTGGAATAAATTTCCGTATCCAAAAGGTCAAATATTGCTACTAACCCCACGATGCAGATATTTGTGAAGTAGTTCGGCCTTTGACCTTGGAACCTTTCCTTTTGTCTCCATCTCCTCCACTGAACTGAAACGGATAATATTAAAAAATTACATGAAAAAAAATTTATAGCGGTGGTCATTCCAGGAGTGTTAATTATAGAAAAATAAATCTGTAAAGTTAAACTTACCTCTTAAGAAATTCCACGATAGAGGCATAGTTGGCACAGAAATTCAGACAAACGACATGACTGATGCTTGGTAAGGTGGAATAAAACTTCAAGTGTTTGGCTTTACGTTCGTCTACTTCTAACGGAACATCAATTGCCAAACCCTTGACGAATTCACGTCTACTAAGATTGACTAGAATTTCGGCAGTTTCCTCTGCAATGAAATCAAAAATGGCCCTTTAGTCAACTCAGTTACATGTAACAGCCATGAATGGTCAAATCTATCAGTCATGCACACATTTTTTCATATATTTTATATTCAACGTGATAACATATTTAGCACAATAACCTTGGGATTGACTGAAGAGTATTTTCACAGGTGTCTGAGCAATGCAGGCCATGATGTTATCGAAGTATTTCGATCGCAAGAACGAACGTGGCTTTTCATTGGGTTTCACGCGATCGCTTTCGACAATCAGACAGGGCCTCTCGAACATGCTTATCATGTCACGGATTCGCAGGAGTAACTGTCTCCGCAGCGCACTATTTGCCACATCTGCAAGAAAACTATGTTATTAACAAATCGTAAACTAAGCCATTCAAAAGTAATCTTATGAAACCATTACCTGACAACACCTTCCTTTCTACGCCCATCCTGTTACTAATGATGTAGTCGCAGTGATTTAACGTTACTATTGTCACCTTGGCACGATGCCGCACATTCAAGCAGGAGATAATTTCTTGCCCAGAGGCCATTTCCATGCTACCGACCAAAATAGCTGGGCGGAAGTTAGCCATTTCAGCGGATGTAGGAGATGAGGAGACGACAGCTGCTGACCTTTTGGAAGTACCAGGTGACCGGAGAGGAACTCTGCTACCAGCAGTTGCAGAAGTCGATGGAGCAGGGTCAAAGGAGTCATATGTTTTGCTTGGCATCATCCTTGATGTAGGTGGATCATTTGTTCTTTTTACTATTTTGTGGGAAGAGTGCGTAGAAGCTACATTACCAGCTGTAGATGTTGATGGCCCTGGGCTGGGAGTGTCAACATCCATCACTGTATTACAGGATTTATCCGGAATGCTTTTAGCGTCCGTTATCTGTTCCTCATCACTAGAAGTAGTACTTGTGTCCAGCATATATACACGCTTTCTCTTAGTTGTTGGCTTAACTTTAGTGGCGATCCTTGCTGGAGTTTGTGCATATTCGACAAAGTCATTGTCAACACAAAAGCTATCATTTATGTAATCGGAATCGTCACTCGATGGCTGCTGCGAGAACACGTTGGGAGTATCTTTTGAACCATGCTGAGCCTCGGTCTCTGGTGCCTTCCTGCAAGGTAGTTTGAAGGCTCCTGGCCTGGCTGCTGGGCTGTGAATGGTACGTAAATACATAGCCATTGTAGAAGTATCATCTGAAAAATAAAATGAACCATTGTGATAAATAAAGTTCATGAACAAAAAGTCAGAATACTCTTTATTAGTATATTTTTAAATATTAATTTAAGCTTGGTTCCTGTGCTTGATTTAATATGGGGGAAGAAAAGAAAGGTCTGGGTACATTTGAGAAAGTTACTTTCCCCTGTGTAGAATTGGTAGCTCTCTAGTGAAATGGTCATTTATATTCAAATTTTTTAATTTTTTATAACACATTTTTAAATAATATAACTGTGTAGATCGCTTGAAGACGAAAAATTTTCAACGACGAAGAATAAACTCAGGAATGATAATTTTATGCAGTATAACTGCTTTAAATTATATTATTATTATATTGTTATATTATTTTAAAATGTGTTAAAAATAATTAAAAATAGAGCCTTTGTAGCCCAATTTCAGAGATTCCGTTTCTATTTTTCTCATGTTTAATTATTTTTAAAAAACTAATTTAAATAGACGTTTTGAAGATAAATGATCATTCACCATCCCACAAAATATTTGTATTTTTTGCAAAAATGAACCTAGATTGGCTTAGCCAACAGATTTGCTACATTCACAAGACTAACAATTATAAATTGAAAGATTAGCTGCGTGAAATTTCATTAAAACTATCCCACCTTGTTTGGTTTGAGAAAACTGAGTGGGATGCTGTCTGTCGTCAATGAAGCTTTCTTCATATTGATCGATGCCGGGAATTTGCTCATCTTCATCTAAACTGACGTCCAAGTCGCAAACCTGAGCTTCCTCTTCGAGGTATTGGCGCCCGGCATTATCCCGAGGTACGATTATCTGAAATTAACAAATTATGATTGAAAAGAGATTCAAGAGCATGATAAAGAAAAGGCTCCTCATGATTGTTAGCTCGGTTTATTCAGTAAGAAGAGAATAGGTATCTTAGTAAATTATTTTCACCTTTGAAACTTTTCGTTGCTTTGGTTTAACACCAATTTCTGGCGACTCCAACAATTTTCGTTTCCTCTTTTGGTTATGCTGAGAAAAATCTTTATCATCATCCAGTTGCAAGCCAGATGAACGCATCTTTGATGTTAAGCGTTCGGTAGGCACATTTGCCGGCGTGCTAGCCGCTAAAGCGGCAGTTGTCCTTACGACCATTTCTGAACGGCCACAGTCTTTCGATGCCGCAACACCTATTGGGCTTAGGCACAAGCTGTTTTCAGGGTGTAAGGCTGGCACACTATTGAACATTGGTTTAAACTTGTATTTGAACTTTGACAGCATCCCAGTTTGCTTCGGTGAAGGTGGTATGATGTCCGACTCGTTGAAATCCCCTTGTAGGACGTTGGCAACAGGGCTGGAAATAGGCTTACTATTAGCTTCGCCAGACAACCTTGCTTTAGAGTCAGATGAGCTGGCTTTCCTTGGCGATGGGGAAGGCATAAATGGATGCACAACCATTGTGGGACATTCTCTGTTGTTGTTGTTGTTGTCAAATTGACCCTTGGGTTGAACAGCTTTCGGAAAATGAGGCAGAGCATCCTGCCGTGATTCTGTATCTCCGTCTGATCGAAATGCTGAATTACCGAGATGTTCTGCGGATTGCGATGATGCTGGGAAGGGTTTCAATCGGTTGTCTATTGCTGGAATGCACGCTTCATCCATGTGTTGCTCAACCCGATGAACCTTTTTTGACGAGCTCTTAAAAGTGTACTTTGACTTGGGTTTAGGGGAGATTGGTTGGGTATCAGAATGAATATTCCTGGCCGAAAAAGAGTCTGTGTGAAGCATATCCACGAGTTGGGTGACGCTGAACATGGATCGTTGGCCAATCAGATTTGAATCTGCTTCTACGTTTCCAGCAGTGCTCTTCTTGCAAATCACAGAGTTGAATACGGGCGAAGTCGAGGCAGACCTCAAAGCCTCCACAGCGTTTTTTCGCGGTGAACATGGCGCAAAGTCTTGTGGACCTTGCGCAACAATTGAATCACAACCGTCCTCTTCCCATTCTTCCAAGTCCAAGTCAGCAAACAGATCGCCGAAAACGGCCTTATCTTTACCAATTTCGGTTATTTTTGGAGAATTGACTTGTTCGACCTTATCCGAGGACCGAAAACTGTCCAACCAAAGTCTAAACGTGACAAGATCGTGAGGTGGAGACGATGGCGGCGTTTTCAGCCGAACTCTCGGTGCTCCTTCGTCCTCAATGAAATTTGTGCGTTCTGAAAAGTCTGCGGGAAGGTTGAAAAACCTATCAGCGGCCTCCTGAAGTGACGTCACGGGGTTGATAATTTCAATGCCGGCATCTACCAATGTGCTGCTTTTTGCCCTTTTGGCACTCTTTTCTGCGGATTTTGTTTGAGGCGGAGAGGGTAAGCAGAAGTCGTCATCAGATTCGGTGGAAAAAAGCAGCCGTTGCAATTTGTGTTTCTTTCTGGGGGAAGCCAACTTGACAGGTGTTTTGACGATTTTAGGCGAAATCAAACGGTTGTCTACTACACTGGATTGCGAAGGTTTTGCAACAATAGGGAAAAAATCGTAAATGCGGCTTTTGGAGGCAACCTCCTTTACGGCGAGTTCTTCAACGTCTTGCCTATTGAAGAAAGGTGCTAACTCAAGACCTGAAAATAATGTTAAAATCTGATTTATGGATCACGTCAATGAAAGGGCAGCTAATCAAAATTTAACTTCAATATAACTTTTTCCATGAAGAGCATAGGCAGATACTTCTGCCCAATGCCTGAATACATGTTCATGCACATAATAATTCAAAAACAAAATAGATAGGGCTACATTACACATTGCCAGAGTACCAAGCCAGATTTTTGTCAGCTTTTGATCTTTGACAATGTTTCTAAACTTTATGCATTAAATCACTGGGCATACATATTACTAAAATTACTGGTTTGGCTTCTTGCATGCCATTAGCCGTTGTCAATATCTTCCAAAGGATATCCCTAAGCTGACAAAAATTCAGTTTGACAATAATGTTCACCATCAAGTTGAATAGAAAAAAAAGAACAAAAGAACTTACCATACGAATTATTATCGTCCTCTAGCTGGGTATACACTTGAATGGTTTGCATCATTTCGACAAATGCCACAGAATTTTTAGTATGACTGACTAGAACTGTGGGCTGTTGAACATTCTGCCATGGCAGCCAATCAGTAAGAGAGAGGTATTTGTCCTGTGAACGTTCTTGCACATGATCCATGATGTTTGATTTCAGGCTTAGCATGGTCATCGATGGTGGGGGCTTGGTAATTTCACGAGTAGGCAACTTGAACTTGGAATTCCAAATGTTGAGCTCATCTTCAGTTAGGTATGGCGAATCCCCCTGCCTAAGCTTCTGGCAGGAATTACCTGCAAATAATATGATTAACTGTGATTGGTTTCACTTGGTTGGCAAATAACAAAAGAAGTGGTCCAAATCTAACCTTTTTGCCTTATCTCGGTAGCGGTTTTGAATTGTCCGCTAAATACGGACTTTTTAACACAAACTGGGACAATGTGAGCAGGAATCATACGTGGATTCATGGGGTATAAATCGTATACTTGTGATCCATTTGCTATGGTGCGATCAATGGTACGCTTATTTAATTGCCCCTGATTATAGGTCTGGAAAAACAATGCAATAAAAATAAACACGAAAATGTATAGAAGATGTAAGAACAAATATAATTTGATCTAGTCTAATTATACGAATGATTACGACAGCAAGTTTAACAATAAAAGTAAAACCTATTTTTTAGACAAACTACGACTAAAAACTGGCATGATACACTTAAAAACACTGTAAATCAAACCCATACCTATTTTGCCAAATTCATCAGCATTACTACAAAATTGAAACTACTCACGTGCTCTTCCTTTCCTTTAGTTATTAACATGATGACGCGCCCCTTTCTCTTTCGACCCGTTCTTCCTATTCGCTGGACTAGCCGGATTGGGCTTTTATGAGCATCGTAACAGACAATCAAGTCCACTTCCCCGATGTCAAGACCTTCTTCTCCTACACACGTTGAAACGAGAGTGTTGAAACCTCCGGCACGAAATTTGGATACAACCTAATGCAAAAGCACAGAGATAATTTTCAGTGCTGAGACAGAATATATTTTCTAATAAAAAAAGCAGCTCACTTGTAGCTGGAATTTCTGGGACAATCCTTTGCTTGACGTTCCACTGCTCTGCCCAATGAATTGCATGGCTTTGATCAATGGCTGATGTCTGTTAAGCAAATCAGTAATTTCCGCAACACTATCACGATACTGGGAAAACACCATTGCACGCGTGCTCACTTCGGAACTATGGCCAATTTGCTTATTTGATTCCTCTGAAAATAGGACAGGAATTAATACATCAGCGAGTAAAATTTGTTTCAAAAATTACTTATACGCACCCTTATTTCGCTGAAAATGCTCTAGCATGATTTCCACCAATTTCTGCATTTTTGGATGACTCACAACAAGTGATCTTCTAGGAGAGCATTGGAAAGCCGGTTGCTACAACAAAAACAAGATATAATGGTTTGACACTGCAAAAAATTAGCCAACAAACTATTTATGTTTTAACCAAAAATATTGATCCAACTTACCATAGCAGTCGAAGTTGATGGCTGATTGTTTATTTCAGAGACTTGGAATGAAGACTCGAGTTCATCATATAACTGGCAAAAATCACCATTTATCCGTAATCCGTTTCTAGAGTGAGGCGTTCCTTTATCTCCATTTAAAATTCCTGTAATATTCGGAAGTCATGTTCAGAGAGATTACAAATAACGTTATAAAAATCCCCAACAAACACACACATTATAACTGCTGGCATATAAACACCAATACCCTAATGAGAGACCAAATTAGAAATTCTCATATATTCAGTTATATTCAAAAATAAAGCTTTAAGTACATAGTGCAGTCTAAATACAGTCAATTGATAAAATATAGCTGCCATAACTTCAAGACTATCAATTATGTCAAAAAAAATAGCTTCCATCACTATCTTTAATACAATCTTTGCCTACATGTCAAGCAGTTCGCAATACTTAGAAAAGTTGTTTTAAAATAAAATGTGGCATTACCTTTCAAAAAATTGTAAAATGATCTTAATCCATGAATTTGCAAAAGCTTGTATGCATGATACAAGCTCATTGACATAGCAAAATCCCCTTCAACTTGTCCAAGTTCTGATCGTGGCAGGTTTTCAGGAGGATTTTGGCGAAAGCGATCCCGTTCTTTTAATAAAAAAAACTTGCTTAAATTTTCAGGGTTGCATTTAAATAACACCTTTCGCCCCTTTAACCGTTCCACATAGATCATTATAACCTACAGAAAAAACAAGAAACAAAATGGCTCAAATAAAAACATCATGACATAATGGCATATAACATCTAAAACAGTTTATGGCCTACCTTCATGAATCGTGTCTTAACACTTTCCAAATGGTCTCCTAAGGGAACAATGATTTTCTCAATGATTTTTCCATGGGTATAAGGCATTATATCAATTGAATCTTCCATGCGGATTTCAACATTCGAGATTAGAAGATTTGTAATTATTTGCTGCACAGCTTTGATATCACTTCCTGGGGTAGCGCTCAAAGCGAGAACACGAAACTGACGATTTACTTTGGCCAATTCTTTCACCACCTTAAATAGTATCAAACATTACACTTGGGTTAGAAAGCAATACAAACCATATAATGGAAATCACATCTAAATTCCTTTACTTTTTCACCATTTTTCATAAACTAAGTATTCATAGAGAAGTGATACTTGACCAAGTCAAGACAAGCACTTACAACAGCATAGGGATGATTTCCTAAGGCTTTATGTGCTTCATCTACAACGAGACACTTTACAAACTTTGCAGGACAATTACCACGGCTTATATCATTGGTCATGACTTGAGGAGTCAAGAAGAACATTCTTTTCATCTTCCACTGCACCTTTCGTTCGGTAGGTTTCATGGAACCTGAAAAAAATACAAAAGGAAAGTTCTTGGTCAATTTTTTTTAGCCTTTTCTAATTAAAAAATGAAGTCACAACTGGTCAATCTTCCGATCACATTGGAATCACATTGTGAGAATTACAGCAATCATAACTGCCAATCTTGCAAAATAACTAGGCCTACATCCTGGAGAATGTCTACAGTTTTTAGCAGTTTCAATTTGACTAATGGCTAATAGCAAACTAAGGACAGCAGAGAATGGTTCGATTGTGAACATTTACATATTCGAACATTTACCTATTTCGAGTTTGTTCAGTTTCATTATCGATCAAATAAACTACCTCACCTGTCATTTCTGCCATGTGATTTTGGGGAATCCCCATAACGTTGAAACAGGCCTCGATTTGCTGGGCTACCAATGGCTTTGTTGGTGCCATAAAAATAATTTTTCCTTGTGGATACCAACGATAGAAGTTGAACATGACCACAGCAGCAATAAACGTTTTGCCCAAGCCAGTGGGCAAACTGACGAGTGTGTTTGAAAACAAACCCTTCTGAACAATGGAGAATTGATAATCTCGCAGTGTGTAATTTGTGGGATAAATCCATGATTGTCCAGCTTCGGTATCAAATCCATCAAAAATTTCGCGAACATCCGAATATTTTGAGGTGCCCGCATCTTGGTGGGCAACACCTGAGTTTAGCTGGTCTTTTGAACTGGTTTCTAAGGCCGCTGCCAACAATTCATCGTCGTCGTCATCAAAATGTACGTCTTCATCATCACTTGCTGTTGTCATCCTCTCAATTGTTGATCTTCATTCAAATTTCAAATTCTCGTGAGTTTAGGCCTAATTTTAGTCTCATGGTTCGAGAATGATGTTTTAGTCAAGAACGTCTTTCATTGCTGGCATGAATATTATACTTTGTTTGTGTGTCCTTTTAAAAAAATGTCATCATTAATCAACAGAAATGAAAATGAATACAAAAAGCTGGGACAAACTTACATTTTCTCTCGAACTTTAAAACAAATTCCACCATGACAGTTTACAGATAGTTACCATGGAAACTAACGCCATGAAACCAGACGCCTAATTTTTAAATCCTATCAGATTTTCCAAATATATAATAATACCTGCTATAAAGAAATACACTCTTGCTTATAAATAATACTATTTATTTCGGTTGGAATGGGAAGATTAGCGTTATTTAACAAATTATTATTCGTATTCCCCCCCTTAAATGTTTAGAATGTTGAAATTGGTAACACTGTAATCAGTATATATAGATGGACGATTATTAAGAAAAAATCGATTAAACTAATTGCTTGCTTTTTACGCTAAAAAGAAAATAAATATAAAAAAAAATTTGTTTTGTATGATATTTTGCTGTTGAAATTGATTTACATTATTTGAGATAAAAAATCTACATTGATCATCCAAATTTAGCGCCGTGGAAATTTTGACGAGACAAAACAATATATTAATTGATCGATAATATTAATCTATTCGCGGCTTTTTCGCGCTTTCGGTAATTCTTGACAGGCAACTTCAATGACATCTGAATTGGAATGAAATTTGAGGGAAATTTGAGTTTTTAACCAGCAACTTTATAATGGCAAAAACATCCAACGACGAAGATGATGACTATATGTCAGACAAATATCTCACAGAAAGGTGAGTGAAGACTTGAACTATTTACATTACTGCAAGGCTTCGTTCTGGGTGCCGAAATTGCTACTTTGTATATTTTCAGTTCAGATGTTCGTCCTGGGTTAGTTTTCCAGAAAGCGACTAAAAGAAAGTATGAGCTGGAACAAAGCCATCAAGTGATTAATAAGCAGTCTCGCCAAAAGCCTAGAAAATTACTGGAAGAAGAGCAGCGAGAGGAAGGTCTTCAAAAAGCCCTTGGTGTAGAAAACAAGGGTTTTGCCTTGCTACAAAAAATGGGTTATAAGCCCGGAACTAGTTTAGGAAAAACTGGAACCGGACGAACTGAACCCATTCCTGTTAGCGTCAAAATCGACAGAGGTGGATTGGGTCGCGAGGAACTCTTGAAACAAAAGAGAAAAGAAATAGCTTCCATGAAGATCCAACTACAAGAAAGAAGGCATCGCGACTTGGCAGTTCAAAGCAAAGAGTTTATGGATTATCAGAGAAGCAAGTTGCTAGAAAGACAGACAAACAAGGATCTGTACAGTAGCCAAAAATCTTGTCAGCAATTAGATAATGATATGGTAACAAAAATATTGGTATACTGTATTCTAAGACTAAACGTACATGATGCCAGTATTTTTAAATTCAATTTGTGACCATTGAGTAATGTGCATGATTTCAACAGAGATTATTTCATTATACATATGTGGTACTTTTGGGGTTCTTCCGAACGCTAGCGACCTACCTATAGATAGTTAATAAACGATGTAGGAGGTGTCGAATCCAGGACTTATGAGATGGAGAAAAGGGTTGAGGGAAAGAAGGAAACCTTATGTCACTAAAATAGACACTTATAAATCATGTTTTAAAATTTTGAACTAAAACTTCTTTTTAAAAAAATCTAGCATTGATATCATTTCACATGCAAATTTTTTTACTTCAATTCTTTAATAAGTGAAAGGTACTTGTATTATTATCACAGGGACTTGATGAACCTCCAGAAATTTGGTTTTGGCCTGAACCTGTTAAGCAACCAGATGAAAGTGTTAGCGAAAGCAGTAGTGATTCTGAAGAGGAAAATGATGAAGACATTAAACTCTCAGTAAGCCCATTTTAAATCACCTTTTAAAATGATTCCTGGTGTTTTTTTTTCTTATTTTTTTATTTCTTTCAAGTCATTAGAAAAACTAGAAATTCTAACAGAGTATCTGAGAAGCACACATTACTTCTGCGTTTGGTGTGGGACTGCATTTGAAGGTAATCTTTGGAGACTTATTGAATTCCAATATTTGTTAACTTTTTAATGTATGGTTTTTTTCCCTTATTCAGTAGTTTTCATTTTTATAGATTCAGAAGACTTAATGGCAAATTGTCCGGGGAAAACATCTGACGACCATTGAATATGACATTTATGTATAAATGTAATTTATTTCATTTTCCAATCGCCATTATTAGACTCCATCTAAAAGATCTTTGTACATTATTATAAAATAAATGTTATGCAGATTTTATATCAGGTTTGCCTGTATCTTTTGACTTCTGTGTACCATCCATAACGTCGATATCCCTTATCGTTACTTGAATCTGGTCATATTTCAATTTATTTACCGACCAATTGCAATGGTATCAGTTCCTAAAAAGTCCCAAGATATATGGGTTAAACAGCCTGAACTACATGTATATGGTTATTTTAACAATTTAATAGTCAACAATGTGATACATCCATTACCACTATGCAATGAGGTACATCCATACCACTATGCAAAATGGCCAGCTACAATACCTGACGAAGTACTGAAAAGAAATGTGCTTATAAAGCAAAGAATGTTCCCAAGGTCTGTGCTAAATAAGATTTAAGTGTAAAAGAAGACGTGTAGTTAAATTTCAAAATAGCCATAAGTAATTTAACGTTGTTTTCAAACAAACTTACCAGGTTGATATCGCCACTGCTATTGTAACTTAATTTCAACTGAGAAAACTAAGACCCGTGTTGATATTCAGGTGGATGGTGTATGAGAATGTTTAGGAGAAGAAACCTAGACAAAAGATTAAACAGGGTTCCCACAGCACCTGGGAAAGCAGGGGAATTTAGAAAATTGTCCAAAAAGCCAGAGGATTTCACAAGTTAAGAATCATTTACCAAATTATAAGGCAAAAATCCATGACATTTAATTAGTTGTTCGCCCATGTCATTCCTTTAATTAATATTTATTAGCAAATTTTGTAAAGAAATTTATTACTAAAAACCATGATTTGTGATATTTGCTTTCAAAATTGTTGCCTACAGCATTCCATTATTTATTGATATTTCTTAGCAAATGAGCAAACATATGCCAAAATCTATGATTTATAATCTCAGTTTTGATTTTTTGTTTTGCCTGCAGTGTTCCATTACATATGCTTGATATTCCTCAACTATTTTTCTGAAGAAAAATAAAAGCCAAAATCCATAATTGTGATTATTTTCTTCGAAAATGTTCGCCCTCGACGTTACCTTCTGGTTTTTCTTTTTGAATATGGACGACTAATTGGTGCCATGTTTGAATGCTATCAAAGTTAATATCAAAAATCAAATTAAGTACAAAACGTAATATCAAACGATTCATATTATACATTGATTTGATTCAAAGTTGCACTTCGCAAAGATCGTCCATCGATATGTCAAATTTTTTATTTTATTGTATTATTTATATTTCATTATTATGTATAATTATTTCATTTTTTTTTTATTCTTCAACAACTTCAACTTATTAAAGGTGTGAACCTAAAATTCTTATTTTAGGAGTTAAAAAATAAAGTCATTCGATAAAACAATGGTTCCTAAAATAAATGACTCAAATAAATATACTGTTGACATTTATTATCAGACAATTCACGGATATATCTTCATAAATATTGTTTTAAAGGTTGCCGCTTATCTTTTTTTCCATGATAATGCTCTGGGAGAATTATCCTTATATCTTATCAACAATTGTCAGCCTTGCGCAGTATCATTTACCTTAACCCAGGTGGTGATCATTGATTTTAAATGCATGAGAACAGTGAAGTTTGAAACAGAAGAGCTTGAAATACGTGATAATATGAAACTCGGATAATGCGTCAACTAACAAATTCTTAAAATTTGACGACGCTTCACAAGGTGAGAGGTAAGGAATTTCATACATATTTAAAGGGACTTAAAATCGGAAATTAAGAATAGGATTAAACAGATTCTACTTAGAATTAGCTATATTAATTTATCTCTTATTATTTAAACTCTTCGAGTACAGTAGCCTATTATGACGACCAATATGTGTTAGTAACTATGAGTAAAACTACTGAAATAATTTAATAACTCATTATTTTCTGATATCTTGTGACAAAAAAAAAGATTGACGGAAAATTAACTGAAGTTTTTAATTCAATAAAGTGAAACTTATTTTACAGCACAGGTGCAACTTCGTTATTTTTTTTTCATAAGTCATTAAAAGCAAATTAAATCTATTAGAGTGCATTTATAGATACAACTTAACTATGCCGAAAATTACACTGAATTCAATACAAGATCATTTGTTTCGACTAGCAGCTTGGATGAGAGATAGTGCTTATCAGATAGTGATATCCAGAGATAAACGTACAAAGATTTTGAGATAATTACTGTTCAGTCAATTCCTTTTGGAAGCCTCCAGCAAAATCAGAATACAGTTAGTCAAAATAAGATCAAGTTGATAACACGTTACGGGGCTATTCATAAAGGAATACATGTATCGAATATTTCCACATGATACATTCCAGGAAATACGGTTTATGTTTGTTATCAGTTTTATCAAAAGTCTGATGCAAAACTTTGTAAATTAAAATGCATCTTTCTGAAGCAAGTTATAGAAACCGTGGAAAAATAAGGTAAAAAATAAAAATAAACGACAGATATGACTATTTTTATTATCTACACAATGTAAGCACGCTTTGAATGTGGAGTTGAGCAATTGTTTAACGGAATACCTCGATATATACAGTAGATAGTATATTTGCAATTGCACACTATGTTTGTGAGGTAAGGCTATAGTTATTTGTTCAAAACATTTCAAAAACATACGAAATCTACTTGTCTCAAGTTGTCTGATAATGTTCTACAATGATAAATATCATAGTCAAAACATGCTAATTATCTATAACCTCACTTATTATTAATTTATTAATGCTTGTAAAGCGGATTGCTTCCTAAGCTACTTGTGAAAGTCCATTAATTGACTCCAACACGCGTGACGCGTTAGCAATCAGCATCAATATTTTATGGCAGCAACTTCTTCATGTTAGGATATTTTAAGAATTATTTAATCTGAACGCCTAAGACGAACATTTTCAAAAAACGAGATAGACTTCTGTACGAAATGTTGTAGTTCAAAATCACAACATGCAAGTGAACTGCGTGACTGTTTATGAGATAATTTAAATTTTGGTTTTGAACAAAATTGATAGAGTAGGATAAGTACAAAGGATAAGTTGAGCGGTCTTGACTCTTGTTCAAGAATTTAACCTAATGAGTACAATAGGTTAAATTGACAGGCGTCAGGACGTCACCTGTCACTAACGACCACTTTTGGTAAGCAGTTTTTTTATCTTTTTAGGTCATTTTTGTATGATTGAACGTCATCCTGTTCCACAAAGAAACGTCACCTATTGATCTATCTTTTGAAATTTAATGGTTTATTAAAAACGTCACAAAGAACGGTCCGTTAACAAAATCATATTCAAAAAGATGTTATTAAAAAAATTACCACAAGGTCGAATGTTGAAAGCTCTAAAATAACGTTTTAGATTGAAATTTTGTCACATTATGTCATTAAATATAGGCCCATCCATCCAATGGGTGTGACGTACGTAGTGCTATAGAACCACAGTCAGATTAACCATTCAATACTATTTCTAATCTAATGTTGGAATAAACTATTATTATTATATTATATTTCCGCTAACTATGATTGGCTAAAAATGTTGGAATATCTTTCATTCATCAAAATGAACGTTTAATAATGTAAATGCATCGTCACGCAATGAATATTAAACTACAATCATTGCATACAGATTTAAAAAAACGTTAACACTTTCGTTCAAGACATTTCCTTTAGAATAAAAAAATTAGATTAAAAAATGTTAACCTGATTCGACAATTTAAAACATTAGTACCTGAATTCTTGTAAAACTTTGCTTATCTGTCAGGTGTTTTTATGTCCTGATTTAGATAATGTATAGACATTGCCTAGATTTGAGGTTGATTTGAGGCACCATGATCAAGAGTGCAGACATTGCAGGGTATCAGAGCATTTAATATATTTGTTATTTTCCAGTTTAAAAAAAAATGGATGAGAGCACATTTTTGCTGAGCAGTCTTATTCCCTCACTGGAATTTGCTTTTGAAGTGGAGGCAGAACTTCTCTGTAGCAGCTGTGGTCAAGCAGCAATAAGTTCATGGCGGGTTGCTTGTAATCATTTGCTGTGCTGGAGATGTATGAACGAAATAATGAGGAGTTCGCAAAAATGTCCCCTGGACGGTACGCCCATCAACATTGGAGAGGTATGTGCGTTCCCAGTACAATTTCTAAAATTTGACTGAAGAATCCGAATTGTCAATGACAGTAAACTGAAATTTAAGTACGCGCCAAAACATGCCCACCATTACTCGCACATTTTTTTTTCAAATACTTATTATAATTGTTCAATTTATTTTTCTAATGTAGAATGTACAGTTTTGGTTTATAATTTCAAAATGCCCCGTTTATACAAAAATTTAGAAATTTGGAAAACACGGTTACGCGATCTCCAAAAAAAAAAAACGGGGCTGCCCTTCATGGCAACTTTGCATTGCGGGTTGCATAATTCGTTTTTTCAAATTTCTCAATTTATGTATAAATGGGGCATTTTGAAATTATGTATCAAAGCTGAAACGCTAGTGGAAAAGCAATTATAAATTGCATAAAATAAATTGAGCAATTATAATTAGTGTTTGAATCAAAACATTTGCCAGTAATAATTTTGCATGGCGGGCCTGCTTTTGGCTCATCCTTGATAAATTCTGCTTCCAGGCAAAACAGCAAACTGACGTTGATGAGGCCGTACGCCAGTTACCAGTTAGATGTCCTTACCAAAAAAATGGGTGTAGCATTGTCATGTCCTTAGGAAAGATCAAGGCAAGTAGTATTTTTTTTTGGGGGGGGGGGGGGAGAGAGGGGAGGGATGCTTATCATTTCAAACCAAACCCACCTCATTTAATTTCGTTTAAAATAGGAACATATGAATGTTTGCAATTATCTACCAGTTTACTGCCCAAGAGAATGTGGCCAGACAGTAACTAAAAAGAATATTGTCCAGCACATTGTTAGCTCCTGCCCAACAGTCCAAGAGCAGCAGGTTTGTCACACACAGTATTGATACTACCGAAACCGAGCTCATTTATACTACATTTGATTGAAACTAGAGAGGATATCTTTATAAACGTATCTCTCAATTTTCTGCAGCAAATTAAACGAATGTCATCATTACAAAATATCAAAACAACATCATCCCAACTGGAATTGTTACCAGAAAAACCTCCGGGTCACGATAAAGGCGTCGCTTTAATAGACTTGCAATGTCAAGTACAACAATTAAATAAAAACGTAAGCCAATTCATTCAACATGGCCACAGCAAATCAACAACTGCAATTTACGTAAGTAACGTGATTTAGCGTCATTGGCGTTTTGGTGAAATGCCATTTCTCAAATATTATATTTTCAGAACCCAGCATTAGTGAAACGAAGACCTACAAAGATCGAATCATGGAAGGAAAAGCACAAATCCATGTCTGAATTAGAAATAATACAACAATTTGATGTAATGGGGAATTTCAACGACTTGCAATCTGAGGACCCCGAAGAGCAAGGCGAAAATCCTAACGAATTAAGCCTTCTCAAAATGATGCAGATGCTCACGCAAAGGATAAATGAAGTCAGCAATAAAATGGTTACAAAAGATTTCCTTAATCAAGTTGCAGGTACTCAAAATATTCAAATTGATATATGCAGGCCTATAAGTAGGGGAGACCGGGGTTTTGAATTTGTAGATAAATCATGAGAAAGTATTAGAGAAAACAGATTTAGATTATTAGAGAGGGGAAACATGTTTAGAAGTGTTTGAAAATGCTTCATTTCATGTATTAGAAACGGAAGAGAAAAACAAGCAAAATAAATAAGTGTCCCAGAAGAATACGGGCAAGAAAAAATGTGCATCCTAACGTTCATTTAAATCTAAATCCTGAGAAAGTTTGGAAAAAAGAGACAAAATCATAAAAAGTGGGTTTAATGCATGCATTATAAACTACGGTCTCACGAAACTGATTCTGATGATGCTATCTGAAAAGACTTGTTTAGTAGACTTTGTTAGCATCATTTAACTATTTCGTCAACCACAATGACAGTGGATTTTTAATTGTGCTCTTAAGCAATTTTTTTACAAAATTATAAGCAAAGTACATGTATGTAGAAACTGTATCAACTAGCCCTGGTATCCCCTACGCCACTGAAACGAGGTGTAACAGCCACACGTAATCCTTATTTACCGCATTCATTTTCAGGTACAATTTTAGACAGGATAGAAGTTTTCCAAAGCTCCCTTCGGATTCATTACAAGAAATTAGAAGCCCTGGAACTAAACCACAAGAGGATCGAAGAGAGACAGGTCAAAATCAACGAAATATGCGAAAAATCCTCAAAAAACGTAGAAGATCTAATCGCGCAGTTGGAGGAATTCAACAAGAAGCTAACCGACCAGCATCTGGCCTGGGTGAAAATTGTGGAGTACATGGAGAACCCCTGGCTGAAAGAGACCCACAATGGAACTTTCATTTGGAAAATTAGCGATTACGCCAGGCGGAAGCAGTTGGCCTTCCGAGGCATTGAAAAGGAGGTGTATAGTCCCCCATTTTTCACGCACCTTTACGGTTACAAGCTCTGCATGCGCGCATACCTGAATGGGTATTTCGACGGTGAGGGCAGTCATCTTTCGGTGTACATCTGCGTCATGAAAGGGCCCTTCGACGACCTTCTCCCATGGCCCTTCAAAAGCAAGTTCACTTTTTCTTTATTGGACCAAAAGTACTACAACAAGAAGGACCACTTGATAGTGCAGGTAGACCCGAAGAAGATGGGCCACAATTTCACCAAATGGTGCCAGAAGCCAGAGAGCGAAAGAAACGTTGGCTTTGGTATCCCCGAATTCATTTCTCACACAAAACTGGAAAAGAGCGTGTATTTGCAAAACGACTCCATTTGTCTTAAAGTCGTTGTCGATCTTATCGACAGCAATGACAAAAAGTGAATGCCCTTGTTTGTTGATAATAGCGCTGATATTCTCATTGTTTACTGCATATCGATAAAATATACAGTGGAATAAACCATTTGCTGTTAAATACTCAGGAATCCGTTCAACCATTAGCCTTGCTGGGTTAAAAGCCAGGGTTGCCAGCATTTCTGAGAAAATTAATTCTGATCACCCTAGGGGCAATCAGATCGGCTATCAACCTCGATCAGGTTTGATGTAGGTCACCTTTAAGGTATTGTTGCAACATCAGACATCAAAAACATCGTCTGAGGTCACTGGCAGGACGAGAAGCATCCCCTGCCCCTAGGTTAGAAATTGTATCGGTCGCAACCATCATAGTGGCAAACGACTGATATTTATTTTAGGTAAAAAAAGAACATTTTTGTCATTTACTTTTCATTCATTTTAAATTAGTGGAATCGAGCAATACATTGTGGAATAAAGATGAGTATATAAAGGGCCGTATTAAATACTAGCCTAGGCCAACTAAGGCACGAGCATAGGGCCTGGAAAACAGGGAGAAGGGCGGACCCAGGGGTGAGGTTATGATCGGCTTGCAAATGATTTCATATCAGATAGTATAGCGTCCTTAAAGCACATATTACACCATAATTTTTAATCCAGTTTAAAAAAATTCTCCTATGGCGTCTGATGATGCCTATTGCAGATCTTGTCCATCAAACAAAATTTCCTTAAATATGCCAAGGCCGGCCTAGCAGGACACAAACTGTTATCAAAATTACATATGCCCCAAATTGTTGGTAATGATCGCCCTTCAACCCTTGTACTCTCCCTTCATTCTCAGCAAAATAAAAACTCAAAACATCTGAAAATGAAACCATTACAGTCGAAAAAGTTCAGTTTAAGATTGAGTTTAACCCAATGGACAGTGTCTGAGACTCACTTGAAAAACGATTTGGCACCTCATGCCATAATCCATTTGCAAGGAATAATCACAGGTACAATTCCTTTGTTCCATTAATTAATAGCATTTCTAAGCAAATTCTGTAGGAATATAGGCCAAAATCCTGTATTTGTTATCTCGGGTTTCAAAAATGTGTGCCTACGGCGTTCTAATTCAACACTAGCAGCACTTTTCTTCAGAGAATTACATGGTAAAATCCATGATTTATTATATTTTTTTTCCCAAAATCTTCCCCTATGGCGTTCTTTTCATTAATAACTGAATAAAAATTCCGACATCGCTTTAATTAATATTCCTCAGCAATGTTTTTAAAAAATGCAGGAAATAAATTCATATTGGTGATTATTTTTTACATAATTTTTGGCCACATGTGATAATGATGGCATTTCTAAGCACATTTTTCTATGAAATTCAAAGCTAATGTTTAATTTTAATTTCTTTCTAATTCTATTTAAATCTAATTCATACTGTTATTAATTTATTACTAATATTCTCAAGATGCAAAATGCTTCCATTAAATATTGATACTTAGGCTTGGCCAACGCCTCGCATCATTTACCCTCATAAATAAATATCCACAGTAATTGGAAAGAATTCTCCAATCAAAAAGTCCCAGTCAGATGGAGCCGAGTAAATTTACTGGGATTTTGAATCCTTTTTGTGTTGGCAATTTGCTTTTGTGATTCTCATTTGCAATTTTTTTATAAAAACAAGCTGTCCCGCTCACTGCCTACTGAGGCAAAAATAATCCCTGCTCTTCGCAATGATAACTTCAAGAAATTGATGTGGCTAAGTAACCTACAGATGAAGGTAGAGGAAAGTCATCCACATGCAGGAATGGGGGGAGTCAGGGGAATTTGCGTCCACCCATCCCTCCAATACCTGTTTTAAAAGTACAGATATCTTCAGTTAAAGCTTCATCACTTGTTTGACCGTTGCCGAAGGGGATTTTACAGCTCAACACCCCCTCATCCACCTTCATCCCAAGCATTCTGCCCCAGAGCAAAACTGGTAAATATAAATATACTTTCTGAAGGGCCTGTCCAGTTTCAAAGATGTTGGAGGAGCTAATCGTGGAACAACAAGAGCGAGCTGCGATGTGGAAAAATCAACTTACAGTAAGTGGCAAGTTTTCAACAAAATAACTGAAACTAAAAAGAGGCAGGGATGCTGACACTAAACTACCTAAAGCGCTGAAAAACAAATAAAAAGGATTGTCCTAGAATGGGATCTGTACTACGTTCTCATTTCATCATTCTTAAACTGAAGTGGCTACGTCAACTAATCAAAGAAATTACATAATCAAATCAATTCAAATTCAATTACGAAAACAGAAATGGAAACTAAAAAATTTGATTTGGCACATTTCAAATAAGCAAAATAGTGCGCCAGCTCATGTTTTATTTGTACAGTTTTATTACGGCTAAGTGAGTATAACAAAAAAAATAGCTATCCATAATCATAAAATTCTCATAATTTCAGTCATGGGAAACGTAAACCTTATTTTCCGCCCAAAGAAATTTAATAACATCTTATACATTCCAGCATTTGGAATCCATTCATTACATTATAGAAAAGAACAGTTGGCATACTGTTAATGATGAGAAACTGTAAATATGAGAAACTATAATCACCATCAGTGAGAGTGAATTTTAAAATTTCAGGGTTTATACCAGAATTTACAAAATCCTTTCAATGGCTATCCCTGACTTTTCCTGACCAACCAAAGTAAATTTCCCTGAGGTTATAAAATACATTCTGTAGCAAAAACTAAACAATCAAACCTACAGTGGCAAAAAAGCAATATTTATCAATAAAAAAACATCAATTTTTTGCAGATTTCAATAATTTCTGGGCAATTACATTTTTATCATTAAAATAAACGAAAATATTAACATTTTATAAACAATTTTGTAATTCTCCTGCAATTAATTTAGACTTCAGGAAAAACTGCTTAGGGTGGACTGCAGGGCCTGCAAAGCCTCTGGTAATTGGCCTCTTTTTCTTTTCAAAAAAACAAGATGGCAATTTATGGAATGCATTTATATAACATTCTTAGGAACCATCCGAACATTTTTGAAAAATATAATTTACCAATCAAGAATTTTAGTGGGCATTTAACAACAATATAATGTCAAAAATACTATTGAGAGCGCCATAGGCAAAAATTCCCAAAACTAATCCATCATCATGCATGTGGGCTACAGTTTGTCAAAGTGACTACTAATTTCCGAAAATATAATTCACTGAGTTTTCCAGGTTCACAAAAATAGTCTAGTGACTAGTTTTAACGATGGTAACAGGTGTAAAATTTAAAAAAATCAACTGCATGAAAGTTTGGAAATCATTCCTAAATACGAATTCATTATTGGAAATGGAGAAATTGTTTCTTGACAAATCAATTTTTGTGCTGAATTTTAGAATTACATTTTAAAAAAATAACGTCAATATTAAAAAATTCCAGGTTGCAATTCAAAATTCCATGCGTTTTCTAGGTATACCAGAGTGAGTATAAAATTCCCTGAGTATACCAGCAAAAATACTTTTCCTCGACTATCCCTGACCATTTTGCCTTCCCTGACTTTCCAGGTGCGTGCAAACTCTGAATTTATTACAATTGCTTCAGGGTAACAAAACATATTATCGTTTTATTGTTGTAGATTTGTTTCATCAATATTTAAAGATATTATTAATCTTATGATGGTGAGATTGCAAAATAATGCAAAACAAATGAACATGATCATATTTAATAGGCTACAGTACATAGTTATACAAATGACAAATATGAAGCCAGATACAAAACCTTTTAAAAAACATTACTTTGATAGAGTAAATTTGGGGTTGCCTTTGAGCCACTTAATACTGCATTTGATAAACTGAATTTGCTTATCAAAGTGTTCACTTTTATCTGTCAGCATTATCAACGAATGAGAATGTCACTTCCAAATCACAATACAACTGATAAAAAAAATACCCAGGAATCCAGGATTTACACTAAGTGCCACGTTTCTTAGTGCTTTTATTTCGTCTGGCCTGGGGGCTGGAATTGTAGGCCCTACAACATGCGTCACTATCTGCTATTTGCGCTTGTCCTCCTGAACTGTATGTGCATGCACATGCTGATAATTGCAAAGTAAATACTGAACCCATTGTAATTTGTAGCATATCTTTAATGATCAATGACAAAGCGTTAATACGAGGTCTTCACAACTACCACGTGTGCCTTTTTGACCCAATTGTACGCCAGCAGTAATTGATTGGCAAGACTGCCGTGGATAAGAGTGCTGCACAGTACTTACATGTACTGCATTATTCAGGCTGATTTATATTACGACAAGAGGGTGAGGGCCATTCAAAATGGAAACCGCAATTAAAAAACGACGCCAAAAGGTATGAAATTTATGTAATCCATGAGTACATGTAAATGTAATAGTACTTTCCGCTAAAGCGGCATGAAAAGGCGTGGATCAGTTGCTCTGGGCATCAAGTAGCCTAACTACAATTATGTAAGTCAGTCAAACATTTTCGTCAAGTAAAATAGAAGGAACAACCAACCTGAATAAACATCGGCGATGCACGCTGCTGACTGACGCTGCTTTTCTGGAATTTCCTAGTCTGCTGCAGGAATGCGTTGCACGCAATGCATTTCTGCATCAGCTTTTACCTGATGCAAGACCCGAGAAAAGTGAAGTCATTTACAACAGCCTCCGCCATCTTGAAACTCAAGAATTTTAGAGCTTTTAAATTTCGATTAAAAAAAAGCTCCGCGGCGAACGCATTTACAACTTTTCATCAAAGAAGGGTTTTCATTTCATTTTTTTGGCGTTTTACGGTTTTAGATCTATTAAAAAATAATAAATTATCCTTATATGCTCAGTTGTGCGCAAAGGCACGTAGGCTATACTCCCTCCGCCCATGACCACATAGTATAAAACTTAAATAAATATTAAAATGTAAGGAAAAATTAAAAACTGAGTAAACACTGTCAGCCGTACATATTATATAGAAATGTTCGTCGTCTGCAGAAGTCAAACATTCATTTCATTTTAAGATATCCCATAATTTAAAGAAAATAAACATTTTAAAAACTCCAAAATGGAACCTCTGAAAATGGTCCTTGAATGGTTTTTTTCATGTTTTTTATTTTTTTTTTAATTAAAAAAATGAATGCATGCCTTTCGTAGATGACGACTAAGAAAAATAAAGCTAGGATTGATAATAAGTGAAGCAAAATGCGTTCAAATGTTTCGCATATTCTGATGTTGTCATTTTTTCAGAATACGAAATAAATAATTCGTTCTATAAATCGAGCACATGCACTTTAAAAATTAATTTCGAAAATAAACGAGAAATAAAATTGAATTTAACCAAGTATATTTTTATAAGAAAGGATAAAAGATTTGCATTGCTGAAATGTTAAAATAGTGTAGCTTGATCGATACTGACAGTAAAATCGTAAGTTACAGTTATGGTATGGTGAGTCGTTTAAAGAACAATTGCAGCTCCCGCAAATGTGTTTTGAGGCTTATAAAATGTATGCATCGATATCGATATAGTTATCAATAAGTTATGGTTTTTTTGGAAAACAGTAAAAATAATTTCAAATTCGACCAAATACGACGAATCATAATTCTTCCCCATTCAAGATTTGTACCTTGAAAACTGCTATTATTTAAAACTATTCAACTAAAATATATTTGAATCATAATTACTCCAGATTTATCAATTGCCATTGAACACAGTGTCCTGCCAAAGATCTTTTGTATTACAGATCACTGATCACAAATATTTAACATTGCACTATTGCACATTTGAGATTATTCATATCGAAATTCTCCATTTATCATTTATTCATAGCACAATGTTCACAGTTCGGTGTTGTTTTGTTTTGTTTTCTCCAGCCCCAGAAAAAACATGGCAAACCTCAATCAAAAAGTTCGCAGGAAAGCAGCGGTGGAGACGGAAGCAAATCAATGCTCCCGATCATGCTCGGAATTGTTGCTTTGGCCGTGATCCTCCTTACTGGAATCGCAATCTACGATTCCGACTCTGGAATTCACAAGCATGTAGCCCGTTTCTTGAGTGGGGTCACATCCAGAGAGAAACAAACAGATTACCACCTCGGCGAAAAGGTGTTCGCCATCATGATGGATGCAGGAAGTACAGGAACGCGGGTTTTGGTCTTCACGTTCAGTAAATCTCCTACAGGTAACCTGATTTCCTTTAGCTGGCCAAACTGGGTTAGGCTGGTGAAAACCCGTATTTGATTTAAAAATGATTGAACAGCAATTAGAGCCTTTTTAGTTTTAAAAAAGTCCATTGAAAAGTTAGATTTTCTGCTGCAAATCGTTTACTTTTGTCTAAATTTTCCAGACATGGCTAGTTTCTGCCCATGATTAGAGGTTGGAATATCTTTCTTTTAGCCATTGTAAAATGCTGGGGAATAGATAAAATAGTGGAGCAATCTTTCGCATCCATGATGCAAATCACAAATGGGTTGAATATTTTGCTATATTCCCCAATACAGAAGAACCAGAACTTGCTGTTTTGTATTATTAATAGTAAGGAAATTTGGATTTTCATATTTGCTTATTTGACAAGTACTAAAGTGGACCTACACTAAAACTTCAGCGATTTTTCTTAGACAAATGAAAATTGATAAAATTACAGCCACATTTAAAAAAAATAATCACTCCTGTGCCCACGTTTTTTCTATCATCACACGTATTTACTTTTTAGAACAAGAGTTTACAATTCTTATTTCATCGTCCTGTTATTATTCAAATTGTAAACAGATGGAAGTTTGAAGCTTGTAAACGAATTTTTCAAGGAAGTAAAACCTGGCATCTCCTCGTTTGCTCGAGAACCAGAAAAGGTTTGTAATGTTAAACTCCAATCAATGCACAATTATTAGACAGTCAGAGCTTTTTATTTCTCATAAAAAATTTGGATGGCACCATGCAATGTATTCAATGCATGTTGTTTTATTTTTGCCCAAAAGGCTGCAAAAAGTATCAACGGTCTATTTGAAGATGCTAAGACGATCATTCCAAGAGAATTTTGGGCTGAGACACCAGCTTCTCTAAAAGCAACAGCAGGACTCCGGATGCTAAAGGAGGACCTACAGAACACGTTGCTTAGCTCTGTATGTCTGCTCATAATGGTTGTAATTTATACGTAAGGAGTTTCTGCTTCATTATCATAATTTTTGCAGATCGACAAGGTGTTCAAAAACTCAGGATTTTTAGTAAAACCAGATGCAGTGTCAATAATAAACGGGACTGCTGAAGGTATGTCACCAAATATTAAGTCACACGAATACGAATTGGCTGTTTTTTTATATAAAATTAGTAATGTCTAGGTTGATTTTTTGTTATGCAGGATTATATCTGTGGACGACCATTAATTTTCTGTTGGACAAACTCCACGGCAATTTGAACGATACTGTGGCTGTCATTGACATGGGTGGTGGTTCCACCCAAGTTGCTCTCGTCCCGGTAGATCCGGCCACTGCCAATAATGCGCCGGAAGGCGACATACAAACATTCCAGTTACTTGGTCAGCCTGCCAAATTCTACATACATAGGTAAGAGTCAATCATGCAGACGATGAAGCGGGCTTAGCATAGAATTTTTACTAGCAGATGCAAAACATTACCGCGACTTAATTAAATTCCATTCGTTTCCTTTCAGTTATTTAGGCATTGGATTGATGGGTCTAAGGCTAGGCTTTCTTCGTTATACAAACGGCTCGTTTGACATAAGGGAGGACACATTCTTGTCTCCGTTTCTTCCTGTGGGCTATGAAACAGACTGGGAATTCAGTGGGAGAAAATATTTTCTGAAGTAAGGGATCCAGGTGGTGAAATTTGCGAAACAATTTTGTTGGTATCTTATGTTGCCAAATCTGACTTTTTTCGCAGGGGGATTCCATTAGCAAGCGATTCCTCGAAGGAATTCCCTAAAGGCCTCCCAGATGGGGAGTCGTTCCGTTACGCAAAATCCAGGAAGGCACTTTCCAAAATGCTCAAAGATCGAAAAATACACAAAGTAGATGAACTAAAACACCGACAGCTCTATGCAGTTTCATACTACTACGACAGGGCAGTAGATGCGAATTTAATAGGTAACATTTCAAATTCTGTAAATTGTTCAAAATGATTTTGAATCAAGGTGGCGTTAAAATTAAAAGAAAAAGAATTGAAAAGAAACAGTATGTTATCATTTAGTGAGTAAAAGCATTTCAATTCTAGACTTTTTTTTGCAAATAGTTAATAGAAACTGCTTAAAGATTACAACACAAAATGAAAAATCAATTTAAATATCAACTTTAAGCGAGAGAAATAAATGAAGGCCTTTAGACTTAAGAATATTTTAAAGGCAAATTTTAACACTATCCAAATAAGATAAAATGGACTCAAGTGGATAAAATGCTGATTTGGCGTGTAGTTTGTATAGCATTTAATGGCTATTCTGCATTTTCAGATGAAATCACAGGTGGCTCCATTACCGCAAAAGATTTCTGCGAGCCAGCAAAAGCAGGTAATTTGATTATTTATCATGGAAAAGAATTTACATACTGCAGTCTGCACAGTATTATACATTTATCACAGTAATGTTTGTTGTCAATTCTTTCAGCCTGTGCCAATCTAGATCTTGAACGACCATATCTATGCATAGACCTATCCTATTTTTGTGCAGTTTTAAGCGAGGGACTTGGATTAGCAGACGATCAAGTGATTAATGTAAGTAAACAGCTTTAGTCGAGTTTGAGTTATGGAATGACCTTAAAAGTTAATCCATCATTGTTTTAAAAAATAGCTTAAAAAGAAAATCGATGGGCATGAGACGAGTTGGGCACTTGGAGCAGCTCTCTTTGATTTAGATGGCGAAGCAAAAAAGAAGGCATGAAGAAATAAGTAACTTAAATTGTTATTTTAAATTAACAAATGAGCACTGGATCATTTGAAATATTGAGTGAAATTTTACAACTGAATTTTAAATCAATGGGTAGAATAATGAATGTTTTATAAATATAAAATCAATTTTACAACATGTTTGCGTCTTTCTTCTTAAACCCTAATGTGATTAATTTATCCAATTGTCTACATTTCCTTTTAGTAGGTTTCAGTGTCAAGCAACTCATTTTCCAATCACACTTGTCAATAGCCAACATTCTATTTTAAACAATTGAAAGCACTAGAACACATTTTAATTTAGCTTTAAACAGCGCTTGATGTCACTTCTCAAGCTACTGCAACGAGAAACCTGAGTACAAAGAAATAAATATTCCTTTTTCATAATCGATGGCATAATTTATTGAGCCAGCATTTACAATTGTTTCAATAAAATTTAAAGACTGAAAAAAAAATGTCCAAGCAATTTACAGCAAAAAATAGAGCGAAATAAAACTACATGTAAAAATTGAAAAAAATGAATAATTTGTGTGATTTCACATACTTCTTTCGGGTCAGTTTGGATCTTAAATTGAGACAACGACTTGGTTTATATTATGGATGATTAAAAATACTCGTTCTCTGAGGGATGACATTGACATGACAGAGGAATTACGTTAAAGCACGTTTGGTGGAAAAAGATACCGAATACAAACGAAAGAGAACACTTACGCCGGGTACACAAAACTGACAGACTATGAAAAGGTCAGGACGACATTTAAGTTCTTTCAATTATGACCATCAGCACGTGTCACCAAATGATCATCATATTCCATGTTAATTGCGTAAATTATATCCTGACAAATTATAAAACTTTGGAAAAATGTCATCAGCTTGGAGAAACAAGATGATAATGTGCTGTAGTTATAAATCAATTTATTGATAACCTGTCGATTCACACTACTGGCTTTTCCATAGCCAGGTACATAAATAATGACCTTGAAAGAAACTGCCATGTAGTAATAACCCCTACATATAATGCCCCTGGCTGACATTAATAAAACGTGCAGCAGTCAAAGTTCACTGTCAGTGCTATGTAAATAATTTGGCATATGCAGCCTCCAAACAAACATTGTAACCTAAGTCCTGCCATGAGGTGACAATGAGTTTGGTCATGTGCAGACGACCATGCCCTAATGTCACAAGTGAAACGCTTAAGTTTGAGCGCAGATGAGGGAGTGTCCCATTACAAAACACCGTGACCGACGATCAGATTTAAAATGCGAGCTTCCCATTAGACTGGCGTTAACGTTTGGACTTTATCGAAGAGTAAGAAATTAAAACTTTCTTGAATGTCTACTTTTTCTATCAGTAGGCCTGTATAAGTAACAAAAAAACAACATGATATACAAGAAAATCTAGACATGGCAAAGTATTCGAAAACTAGGTAGCTCCACCCATCCAATACGCCGTAGCTCCCGAATTTGCAATAAAAATCGAAACCATAACTGCATGGCGAAGGCTATGGGACTCGTACGTTTCGGGAAATACGTGTCACGGTAGTGGAGGGAAGTGGGGAGATGGAAACACTCAACACGTGAACTTACTTCTGAGAGAAGTCACTATATTGTTGAGAAGGGTTGTACAACTGCTGGCTATAGGGCTGATTAAAATATTGTTGGCTCTGTTGGTTCCACTGGTCCCACTGCTGGTTGTAATATTGTTGCCCATATCCATAACTTGTCTGTGGATTGCTGCTTTGCTGAGACGAGTGCTGTTGTTGTTGCTGCTGCTGCTGTTGCTGGCCCTGGTAATTGTGGCTTTGTCCATAATTTTGGTATGATCCTGCTATACAAAGTAAACCATAATAAAGTTGAAATAATAGTCAGCACACACGACAATTCCACAAGTAATCATAAAAACCATGGGAAGTTCATGACGCATATAAAAACGCAAGAGACTTTGTAAATGGCTCAATATATGCGATTGATTGGCTGCGTGAAATAATCTCGTAAATAATACCTATCATTATGTAGCCACTGATAGTCATTAAATGCATTACCATTTGTATTCTTGCAATAAAACCGAACATACCATTACCAGCAGACTGATTTTTCCATGGACTGGTGTAGCTTCCTTGCTGATTATACCCTCCCTGTGGTTGGTTATAATATCCACTTTGGAATCCTTGGTTGTATCCGCTACCACCGCCACCTCCACCTCCTCCACCACCACCATAATGCTGAAAAAGAATTAGTACGTTCAAATTTTGCACACAAAATATTGAAAAATTGCCTAGTGGAGATTTGTGGCTTACCTGGCTTTTATGAGCACCCATACTTCCTCCAAACTTGTTGTCTCGTCTACCTCGCCCTCCTCCCATATAACTCCCTCCCCTTCTGTCTCTATGCATAAACGAATCACCACCTCTACCCCCTTTGTTGCCACCTCTAAAGCTACTGCCACCATTGCCGCCGCCACCTCCTCTTCCGCCACCCCGTCGATTATCTCCTCTGCCTCCACCACTGTCCATTCTAGAGAACATTGGAGGTCCACGCTGCTGGGTAGGTGGTCCTTTTCAAAATAAAATAACATTAGTTTTTGAGCTGTGCAGCATACGCCAATACAGGTGGATTTAAAGTATATCTATGAGATGTGTTACCCCTGCCAAACGATCCCCGTTGTTGATGCCCTCTCTGAGCAGGTGATCTTCCAGCATGCATGGGGCCACCACGTCCAGAATGACCACCCCCATATCCTCCATGCATGGGAGGTCCGCCAAACCGTCTGTCATCTCGACCTAAACGTAAGTTTTAACTTTACAATGAAAACGCAATCAAAACTATTTAGCTGTAACTAAATGAAACAGGCGTAAAAAAAAAATATATATTTTCGGCAACAAAATGTTCAGCATGTAATGGCGGTGATATGCCTGTAGTTTTAAAACAATCTTTTGCAAGCAGTTTCCATAAGTTTAAATTAATGATTTAAAGGGACAAAAGCCTACCTCCGCGGAAACTCCCCCGTTCACGGGGTGGCCCAAAACGGCTCGGCGGTCTGCGCCGATCGCTTTTGTTGAAGTTACGTTTCTGCTGGGCAGGAAATGCCTCTCGGCCTTCTTTTACGTACTGCTCGATCAACGTGGCAGCTTCGGCCTCTGGCAACTCCACATATTCCACTTCACTGAAGATGTTACCAACTTCAGGAAGCACAAAATTAGCTGAAATAGGGGAAGATGGAATGAGTTAACGGCAAGGTATGTTGGTGAAAGAACCAGGGCTGAGGGCAAAGATAGGAAGGTGGCAGTGAGATATAGCAGTGCGGATTTGGTGCAGAGGTAGCGGGGACCGCATAGGTCACAAGATAATTTAAGACCCTAGAATTCCCGTACATTGCACTAAAATTTCTATTCCTAACTGGGTACACATGATACAATTGCAATAATAGTAAACGCAAAGACTTTTTGGGGGCCCTCCATGGCAACAGAGAGCTTCATGGATTTAACGCTCTTGAGCTTTGCCTCAGTGTCTCCCTACCTTTCATTTCAAGCACAGCCTTATCCGGGACATCTTTGCCTTCCTCTTTCTCGCGTTTGGCAATTCTCGATTTGAATTCTTCATCAGTGGGTACGAGCACAACGGCTCTGCGTTTAAACCCTTCAAAAGGCCTCATTTTGCGTCTCTGGGCGGATGCATACACATTGGTCTGGTGAAGATGAGCAGTGGACATAAGAATAGATATAGATAGCGATGGGTCCAGCCTCGCATTAGCTTCTTCTACAAAAAATGTCCACAAGTGCTACGACCTAGTCGTAAAGCGCACCCCTTTAACAGGGCGGCAAGTCTGGGTCCACCAGCAAACCCCCAACAAGCGAGGGCAAAGCCCTTGGCCTTGCGATTTGCAGAGAGAAGGCCACTCAGCAAGGAGTGGCCCCGTGCTAAAATGATTCAAGTCTGGAATGACAAGTCCACAGAGAGTGAAACGGAAGCACACGGCAATGCTTCAACTAATCGTTCTTGGTGTACGTAATAGGCTAGGCAAGCCAGTAAACACATACCTTTAAAAGACGAACTCCATGCAAGACGGAGTAGTAATAACGATATTAATCACATCCATTGCCAAGTGTGTTGGGGAGCAACACTTTTAGTTTAAGCTATTTACTAATTAATCGGACAGTAAGTAGCTGGCTAAGAGGGAGACTTTCTTTTTGTGGTGTGCTATCGGGGCATAACTTCTAGCTGAAAGTACCATTGCAAATTCCACAAGTTGAGAACAGAAAACACATTTTAGACTTGATAGAAGAGGAATACATCTCCATCTCCATCTTTTCCTCCCAAAATGCTTAATTGCATGTTTATCTGAATTGGGAAGTTAGGATTCCCTAATGATTGCCACAGCAAACCAACAACTTGAAGAATGCCATAACTGAGTAGTCCAAGTTACTGAGCAACAATAAACAATCAGTTAAAGTGACATGTGAAATTGACTTAAATGCTTGCTGAACTTTAGTTAGCCATCTTCCATGTTTTAAATTCCACTTCTCCATGCATCACAATCAACTCATGACTTACAGCCATAAAGAACCTCGTCAACATTCTCAGCAAATCCATCGCTCCTTTCACATGATCTCAATTTGAGTTGGACGTCCTTTAAAGTTGACTTTGATTTTAACATAGGATTTTTTTTTTTAGAAAAAAGCCTTCTAAATTCTGGTACTGTTATACAATGGTCATCAATTTATCCATTGCTTTGCAATTCCCAGATGTTCCAGGTATACGAATAACATGATCCATCATTTTGCAGTCCTGTTTCTTTTTCTGGAAGCATACTTGAAAGAATTCTTGCATATCATTGATGCTTTTTCGTCTTATTGAAGCTTACACAACAGTGCATCCCAATTTCTCAATGAGACAACTTCACTATTATGAATTAAGCAGAAGCTAAACAATATCAAATAAGGTGTTTGTTGCAACTCAAACTAGTGGAATAAGCAATGACAAAAAATGCACTACAACGCATTATTCAAATTAAGTGATAGTAAGCCATTTAACCATGGCTACTAATGTTTCACCTAACATGATTCCAAGGTTTCATAAATGGGAAATCTCACTAATGCTAATTTCTTTGACGTGTATTCAGCTCAACTGGAAATAACCTGATTTTTTCATCAAAACAAAGGGCAGACCATATTAGTCAAGTTTCAAATCCCATTCGTTAAAAGATTTGAGGGACTTCATCATGTTTAGTAAACCGTCTAAGAACACACTTGGGCACAAGTTAAGCACTTACCTTACGATAAGTACATGACACAAAAAGAAAAGCTTGCCACAAGCAATGATTACTGGTTAAATTCTCACCAGTATGAAAGGCAATTTTGGAGTTTGTTACAATCTTGAGACCAGTTAAATTAATTTTCAATTAACTTGTTTTACCGAGAATTTTTGTTCCTAAATACAAACAAATGCAAACTGACAAATTTATTAGTTTCCTATGCATCAAATAGTTTGACATTAACGTGCAGTTTATGCTACAAATTTCCAGTGCCACATGTAGCTCTTCTTAAAATAAAGAGGCTGCTTTTCCTTCATAATAAAATGCTACAAAATGAATTCATGAAACTAGCTACTCAGGCAAATTAATGATCCTAATCACAGCTGCACTAATTCGTTGAACAGGTGCAAACTGAAATTAATGTTACATGAGAGGTCTCCATTCTTGTAGTTCAGTGCCCTTTTCCCTAGATACCTCACTATTTAACAAGTTGGTATTAACACCAATCTCATTTTTAATCAAGCAATTCATGCTTGTTTTATTTGTTATGATAGCCATACTTTATTACTTTAACCAAATTTTACAATTATTTTAAACCAAATTATCTTCTGATCCAAAGAGTTTAACTGGTCTTAAGATTTTGCAATTTTTGCACGTTTACTTGGCCAAACAAATTTACCAGACATGATTGTAAATCAAAGCGAAGCTAATGCTCTTTCAAATACCAGTACTAATATCAACAGCATTCAAAGTTGTCTGCCTTACCTGATCCAAGATGTAGTTTCGTCTGCGCCGCGAGCCCATTTCCAAAATGCGGTTCAAACATCTAGTGGAGATTTCAATCAACGCATCCCAGCGGCCATGGTAGTTTCGCTTACGAGACAACCCCATCACCTGAGAAAGTGATTTTATAATAAATTAATGATAGTGAGTAATAAGGGTAATGCTAAGTAAATGAAATTTCATACTTTTTATTTAATGCTTTTTTTCAATACTGTTTTTGATAACCACTATTTAACTTAAACGGAAATTTTATTTTCATTGAAAACCTTATAATCTTCTCTTAACTTAGCAGGTGAACGTGCTAAGCCAAATTAAGTTTTATCCGGACATGACATTTAGTAAATTTTACAAGCCGAAATTTAACCGCCAGTAAATCACAACGAAATGAAGCTAGTACTCTTTCTAACACCAGTAGTTATACATACTATGAAAAAGTCACAATGAAAAAGGTGTTACAGAATGCTAAATATTCCATATTTACCTTCATTTTATCAATAATGGCGTTTGTACCGATTATGTTGTAGTTCATTTCAGGATGAAGTGAACAGTAGTTCACAGCCCAAGTTGTTTTACCAGCACCAGGAAGACCACACAACATTATCATCTAAAGCAAAACAAAATACACATTGTAGTCAGCACCAGTGAAAGGGGAGAAAGAACAATACAAGAAATTTAACTTACTTCACACTCATCTCGCTTTGATGGAGCCTTCGGTGCACGAATTCTTTTCTCTGCCTCAATCAAATGCGCAAAGGTGTATTCTGCATACTCTTCTGGAAACTTGAAGAATGGTTCCTCCTGCCACCAAACAGATACGTTTTAAGAAACACCTTTTTTGAAAGCTAAACCTTCTATGAGTCGCAAAAAAGCTAATACTGACTGCATCACAAGTACATGAGCAAGTCAAATACAACACAAATTATGATGCAATAATTTAATGACTGTCTTCTGAAATCACCCACAAAATCAAATCAACACCAACAATAGCAAGCTACAAGTAATTGCTCTCTAAGCATACACATATTTTTAGGTTTATTTAATTTTGAGGTAGATAAAACGACATTTAACAATATGAAAAAAACAAAATGTAAATGTTACACATTCAAAGGGTTCTAGGAGAACTAAATAGCTCTAAGTCCCCATTGCCTGTGCATTTACTTTAGCAGAAGTTTCCCGGATCAGTACGAATATATGGTTTGTCGTTCTGATTGGATAGCTTTTCATCTGCACTACTCCAATTTGACAACACCATGCACAAAGAAAGAAATAAGCTGGAATTACCTTCTGACCAAAATTCACTTCGAAGGAGCAGTTTTTAGATAGGATGTGTGGAAACAGAGCCTTGTCTCCCAATTCTTCTTTAGGCACACTGTAAGCAATGCCTAGATGTTCTCCATTCTTTGCAAAAGATATCTCAATTGGATCAACATCCAAATTCTGTCAAGCAGAAGAAAAAAAATCAGTTCTGCTGGATACAATTGAGTGATTGCAAATTGTGCTAAAATTATCACTTTAACATAGCCCAAAATTCTTTAAAATAAATGCACGAACATGCAGCAGGATTTTATCTGATAAAGTGAAAAACAAGATAGCATACCAAGAAAGCAGTCACTACATCCTCTTCTTTGAATTCGGTTCCATAATCCTTAAACTCACAGTTACAAGAAGCCTTGCCAGTGCCACCATAACCGTATGAAAGAGGGTCTTCGCCTAATCAAATGAGAAGGGGGAAAAAATGTCATTGCAAATTCATAAAACATCCAAGAATTTCAGAACTACAAAACGCTCTGTGATCTCAATTGGACAGCAATACAGAAAATGAAATTTACATTTAAGTACACGAATTTATGTTCAAATTAACTAATTCGTACTATTACATACATTCAATTTTAACTAGTTTGATGACTTGCTATTTAACGAAGACAAACTATTAATTTTAATTGCGCTTCTATGTCATGTCCACAATGAAATGTTCCACATTCAAAGAGTTCTAGAAGAGCTAATTATCTCTTTAGCTCCCAGTGTAAGTGAATTTAATTTAGCAGATATTTCCCGGATCAGAACGAATGTAAAAGTTGTCGTCCTGATTGGATAGCTGATCTGCACTGCTCAAATAGTTCTACTATTTGCCACAAGCATGACAATCCTTCTGAATTACTTACCCAGTTGAAGCGTCGACTCTGAGACAGAAAATCCAACTCTAACAACATGAGGGTTTGGCTCATCTTCTGGAAGACGCCTTGCCTCCAGATGCTTTACTACTTTAACTTCAAAGGCGATTTTCCCTTCCTTGAAGCCATACGTGGCCCTAGCTCCTGCCCACATGAAACCAAACCCATCATTGCTTAATGGCGCAGCAGCATAGCGGGTTTTGTCAATGCAAAGATTCAAATCCGAATTGTACGTGTCCAAAGTGAGCAATGCATCGTCGAAAGTGTCATCCTCATCTTCCACCACTTTGTATGGGCTTTGTGATCGGGCTTTCTTTTTGTCCCTTGAATGAGAGTGGTTCTTCTTCCTGTCAGCAGAGCGAGACCTTGACCTCTGTCTTTTTTCACCTTGGGCAGGTTTGTCAGAATCTTCAACATTGGGGGCAGCCCCATCCTCCTCCATTGGTTGGGCTTCTTCTTGACTGGGTTCAACTCCATTTTCAGCGTTATCTGTATTATGCTCTTCCTCTTCTTTCATAACCACATCTTCAGGTTCTACCGCATCAGGCTTAACTTCTTGAGAATCATCGTTTGCGGGTGCAGCTTCATCTGTAGCTTCTTTTTCAGGGCTCTCAGTCTGAGCAGGCTCTGCAGGTGCGTCGATTTTGGGGGCTTCCTTATTGGGACTTTCCACCTTAACAGGTTCCTTTTTGATTTCGACTTTTTTTGGTGTTTCAACTTTATCAACGTCTTTCTTGGGAGTGGTAGCCTTTGGGGAAGCAACTTTTGGTGAATCTTTTTTAGCAGTTTCTACCTTGGGTGAATCCTTCTTAGGAGTCTCTACTTTGACAACATCTTTTTTTGGGGTATCTACTTTAGCGGGTTCTTTCTTCGGAGTCTCAGCCTTCACGGGTTCTTTCTTCGGTGTCTCAGCCTTCACGGGTTCTTTCTTCGGTGTCTCAGCCTTCACGGGTTCTTTCTTCGGTGTCTCAGTCTTCACGGGTTCTTTCTTCGGTGTTTCAGTCTTCACGGGTTCTTTCTTCGGTGTCTCAGTTTTGACAGGCTCCTTCTTCGGTGTTTCCGTTTTGACGGGCTCCTTCTTTGGTGTCTCCGTTTTGACGGGCTCTTTCTTCGGAGTCTCGGTTTTGACAGGTTCTTTCTTAGGAGGCTCAGCCTTTGGTGGCTCCTTTTTAGGCGTTTCTGTCTTCACAGATTCCTTTTTGGGAGTATCTTTCTTTACAGGCTCCGTTTTGGCTACCGACTTGGCCGGTTCTTCAACATCGGCTGAAATATCTGTTGCTGAGGTGTCCAATGTTTCGTCTTGAGAAGTATCGCCATCGCCTTCATCCGCTTCTTCATTTGGTGTTTCTATCGTGGGATTAAAAGGACAATAACGCTTTAATATGGTTTGTTAGGGTAAGTAACTCCATATTGGAGAATGAATATGGCTGGATTGGCTTGTTCAGAATAAGATTGTTATCACCATTATGTCTCAGATGGGAAAAGAAGACAATAAACAAAATTCATCATGTCAAGCTCACCAACCAAAGCAGTATAATCACTTGAAAGAGACGGCGGGCTTAATACAGCAACAAATTCACAAGCATCTTTCAAATTTGTAACATCATTTATGCTAATGTTTACCATCTCAACGCCTTAACTTCACGCATAACATGAAATTATTACATGTACTTTTATTGCAGATGTCAATGGTAGAGATTTTTCAGGGCAACTGATTCTAGCATTTATATGAACATTATGCTCCATCAGAAAAAAATAAGGTAATCCCAGAGTAACATGGGACGTGATATTAAAATGGGTTGCATCAGGCATCACTTTGTTTAAAAAAAATATGCATTACTATAGATTAATTAATAAATAAGAACGCTCTCCTATGCATTCAAGTATCTTATTATTGCTGGCAATTTGCTGATTTTGGTTGCCACTTTATACATTTCTTGTTAGGGATTTGACTACCATGCGGTAAACCAAGGAACAATAAAATAACTTTTTTGGCGGGCAAAATACTCGTTATCTAAAGCTAATTCAATAAAGCTTCAAATGCGTATGTTAAATTATGGTTAATTTGGAGAAATGGTGTCAGTTAAGCAGCAGTTTTAACGTTATCATATAGCGAAGAGTTGAGGTATACCATTAATTTAAATCACCCTTTAACGCAAGAGCCCACGCATTGCAGAGCTGATTATCGATTGTTTTTCCTGGAAAAAAGAGTAGGCTTAAATACTACACTCATCACGGCTTAACTGATACAACAATTGTCGAACTGTTGTGTGAAACTTACTAACTTTATACTTTCTTAACAACTGCTAGATCATGGGGTATGCAAGTTACTAAGCCGACGCTAGTGAAGCTGGCAAAATAAGACATTTCTTTGCGTTAGGCTTAATGCATGGCGTGGGTAGCGCCACAGCCCTCGCGCCTTTAGCATTTTATCGCAAATATCAAGCAGAATTTCTAGTTAGGTAAAGTTGAAAATATCAGCAAATTTAAGACTCGCAATCTGAAAATGCCTACCTGTGGCTACGATTCCTTTTTCCTTATTAATTGCTTCAAGTAATCGCTTCACCAACGCCGCTTTGTTTCCTTTGGTGTCCAAATCCCTCGAACTCAACTGCGCTCGTAATTCCACCACCTTGAGCTTGTTGAGGTCGTTGTCGCTCATGTCGTTCTTATTTGGCGAAACGCCGACAGTTAGAAATGCTTCAAAATAATTTTTCACGTCCTACTTTTCTTAAGTTAAAAAGAAATTAATTTACGA
>JAQIXS010000525.1:0-44369 GCA_034700785.1 Rossiulus vilnensis | reverse complement strand
AGGCAGCCATCTTTGACGCAACTGCCGCTAGCGCTCGTGACGGTGCGATTCGGCACTAGCGAACTACGCGAGTCAAACTTGATGTGTTTACCTACAAATTGACACTACAATCACCTCTGTAGGTTTTTTGAACAAAGTAATATGATTTTTCAAAGTTGTAAAGTATTTTTTGAAACACCCTGTAAAGAGATAATATAAAAGAATATAGAGAGAAATATATTTTGCTTATGTGGTTTACCTGATGCACATTTCGTCGTGAAAATACATTCTAATACATGTACTTGCTAATATGCAATACAGTGCATTTGCAGCAAATCAAAGTGATTCAGAGATAAAGTAACTTTTTTACTAATTATAATCGTAGTACATTGTAACAACATGCATGTAATATGTTATGTAAATACACTACTGTGTATGTATAACGATAAATCGAAAATGATGCTGCTTCAATTTACACAACTTCATAATGAATGCATATGCAACTATTTAAAGTTTATTCATTTTTCGATATATATATATATAATTATATGAAGTTTTATGTGCAATAATATACACAGTTTTGATGTAATTTTCAATATCATTTCGATTGTAATAACATTTTATGCTGACTCTCTTCACCTAGCCTAATTAAGCATTTGCTATCCTACTATTGCTATTCATACTAATTCAAGGAGCCTTTTTATAATAATTGTATATAATTGATTAAGCAGCAATGTAGTTAGCAGCTATCTTCGTGTATGTTGTAAAATGCAGACATTTATGCTCTATTTTGATCGTGACAATATATCATATTTACGAGCATTGTAGGCTACATGTACTTGCAATCCTTATTCACCTTCCCAAATCGAAAATCTATCCTATGAATTTAACCAAAATACTGCATGCCCGCTGAAACATGCATAGTAATGCTTTCTGCTTTATTTTATTAATACAAAGTAAAATTGTTTGCTTTTTGATGATCAAATATACCGTAAGTGTGCATAAATCCTGCTGCGCTATGCAGCATTTATTCTTAAGCCAGTGCCATTCTTCTGGAAATAGCTCTTTAAAATACTTTTTATTTTACGTTCTCTGGCATTCTTTACATTGCACAACTATAGCCTAGATGTATATAAAATTAGTCATATATCAGCCCGCGCAAAATATTAATGGGTGATTTTTATGGGAAACATTTGGTTCTCGAACAGGAATAACGTTGTTGCACGGTCTCCATGTTGACGATGTATGGCTTTCCGATAATTTATTTTAATTACATGGCAGGGTTAGTGGTGAAATAAGAGCGGGTTCGCAACGGGTACGGCGCGTGGGTAATGCAGCATTATAATTTAGTTTTTAACAACCTGTCTCGAAAATGATTAAACCAGCCTCTAGTTTTATTCCAGCAAAAGTGCATGAAAGGCTGATGTGTTTCCATTAAAAGGTTTCAACATAATGAAGGTCTCACTCGCAAAAATTTCCCATTACACATACCGAATACACGGCCATGCAAGTACTCTGATTTTATGTGGTGGTGTGCCAGGTCGTAGAAAGGCTTTTAAAAAGGCCTTTTGCTACACGATATCACTGTTACACTTCCATTCAGCAGTGACCACATTTTTAAAATTACACTGGCTTAACTGCGACACGCTTGCTATTTGTCGATAGGCAAGAGGTCGTAAAAGCTGCAAATCCGGCCTGCTGATCTGCATCAGGCCATTTACAGTCTTTTAAATTATACAAAATATCAGTATAATAAACGCACGCCAGCTCTGGTAGCTGAAAATTTGGCAAAGGCTATTAAATTCCTGTATTCGCCAGATTTTCATAAATACCGTTTAAGATGCGCATATTATGCCATGTCAGTTTCCTAAGCTATAATTTTCTCTTCAATAAAAGTGGAATCTAGCGTGCCTAATTGCACATCACATAACATCGGTATGTTTGTTGATTTAATTTAAACAACGCCAATGTAAGTATACTATAACCTCTTCCATAAACCTTCTTGCATGGTTTTAGCACGTAAATAATGCCTGCATGGTTCGCTATTTTCAACAGGTCAACTGAAAAAAACTATTTGTTCTGCATTTAGTCTAAATTCTTGCAACATCGTATGCAAATTAGATGCGTGCATGCCAAAAGTCTATTACTACTGGAAAATTGTGTTGAAAACGTTTCAAATATACATGTATGTACATGTAGTTGTAAGACGGTCTGGCCACCACAGCTGTTTAAGTTACAAAGTAGTTATTTTCAAATTTGAAAATTTGGCAGCAAAATGAGTCTACCTTGATTCAATATAATGATTAATTTCGAAAAATGCCATGGTTTGAGAAAAGAATTAGGAAGGGCTAGGGTTAGTTGACACACTTAGATTGATTTTTGACTACTGGCAGACTGAAATTGATATAGGTTATCAAATCTATGGAAGAGTTAGAGAGACATTAGCCACGAATTCGTTTTTATCGAAGGCAGTATACATTGTAAAAGGCAGAACTCAAAGAGTTACTAAGCATTCTTGGCGATGAAATCGCCTTAAATGAACATCTGTACGATTTGGCTCTTTTGTTTTGATAAGAAATTTTAGCTAGGAAACCATATATCTCGTCGGCATACCCTTACGCTTAGTAAACGCCCAATTATTTTACCCCAATCTTCCCTCATCATTAGACAAAATCGTTAAAGATTGTGCCATAGCAGTGTATAAATACCCCGCGATATCCTGCAACAAATGACCCTATTTATTTGGCGACATGTTCGTTGTCTTTGCAGAAACCACAAAGCACGTGCAATATGAAGTCTTGTGGGCAATTTTTATTGGTCTTATAAAGTATAATGATGATGGATTCATTGGTGGAAATTTCCCTCTTATTCGTTTGCGTAATTCCTTCTTTCAAAGAAAGAGAAGAAAAAACACATTTTCTTCACTCCTTTAATTTCCGAGTTTATTATCTGCAGCAAATGCTTTTTAGGATGCTATTATGCATAGAGATATAATTCATAAAGTTGCAAGTCATAAAAATTAATTTTCATTATCAGTCATTAATAATCCCGTATAGACGCTAGTCGTTCGCAACCTACAATTTGACAAACTCTTTCTTATCATTAATGAATATGTTCTTATAGTGGTATATCTGATAATTTTCATTAACCCTTCGTATGCCTTCTCATTGCGCCTTCTCAGTTGCGCTAGTGGCGATAATTAAAGATTCAAGCAGAATGCATTGATAACTATTTGCATGTTAACAACAAAAAATTGCAGTTGCGCGAACGCTTTTTGAATTTGGCACAACCGTATCTTTGTATACGAAATTAATAAACATGCCAAAATAGGATAGGCCTACGCTTATAAAATGATAAGCCACTGCTGCTCCAATCGAACAAATGTGAATCTTCTTCATTAACAACAGAATATTAAATTTGAAAAACTTGTGGCATAAGATAAACTAACTTTCTAAATGCTTTAATTTCTTGTGGGATTTTCGCAAATGTATTTCGTAATTGGGAGGAATTTATCGCGCGATGTATTTACGGTTTATTTGAGATGAAATTTTCAGTAAAATTTGTGACAACACTTTTCTACTTGCCACCGGATATTATAAAAGGTATTCCTTCTTAAAGTGATTCTAATTTACATTCTAACTAAATATACACTGTTCCTATCATATTGGAATTAATATTAAAATACACCGGAATTACTTGTACATTTTATTGTAATTATAACTTTCAAAATGTGAAAGTAATTGGACCAAGTACTGAACAGTTTCTGAACACCGTTCTTTATACGCCAATATATTCTATTTTTTTTTGTCTCAGATTCTTCAAGAGCAATACAATTTCATTTCACTGTAATGGTATGTTACACGCATAACTGGTCATAAATAGGTTTTAAAGTAGGACATTTTGCTGAAGCATGCAGCACAATCATAATGTTAGGACTACAGAAATATTGATCTGAAAAAAACCTATTCGCTAGAAAATCACGCCATGGAATCGACTGATCTGCCTTTGCGTACCATCTCTTTTCAATAAGGCAAATCCGTCAGGATCCTTCGTACGAAATGAAAATATAATTTTAGCGTATCAACGTGTGACAGGTGTGAGTGGTAGGACTGCGTTGTACGTACCAACTGTTTCACATCACCAGATGGAAAGTGTGGAGTGGAAATGAGAAAATGAGGAGAGACCTTGTCACTTTTGCTCGGATGTCACCAACATTCTCTCTCAATTCCTCTTAGCTCATGCACTTTATCACAGCATCACAGTTTGTGCTTGAAACCCCCTTCTCATAATATTGCATGTATGCTTACTGTTGGCAAGCCTGAAAATTGTTGATGAGCTGCAGACAGACTTTTCTGCTAGATGTAGCCTGTTAGCTTAGTTTGTTTGGATTTTCAGAATTCGTCGAATAAACATTATCGAGCAATATTGTAGAAGGCTCGATTATACAGCCTCAAAGCGAAAATTAGTTGAAACAGTCATGCCTCTTACATCGTTCTGTTCGACCAAGGGCATTTTAAGAATAAATGTTGCATAACAATAGCTGATCTTACTGATATTTTGTAAACTATTTGGCTGGTGGTTTGTTCTGTGGTTTAGGAAACGAGCCATTTCCTTTTCATTTTGGAAATTGTTGATACGAAGGCAATGTCAGTTAAAGATCTACTTTTTGGTAATGGACGGGCTGAGTTCGATAAACAGGATGGCAGCCGCTGATCTATCTAAAAAGATTGTTTCCTACCATCACATTAACGTTTTACGTAGATATATCACACTCCATTCCTGCTACCTGCTTTTTTTGCGATACACTCGATGGTTCCTATTGTATTACGCTAGCTAATCTCCCCAAGTTAAAGTAGTAGGCGCCATTTTTAAAGTAGGTGGTTTGAGAATGTACATGCCGCTACTGATCATCAAAAGCATCTAACAATAAAAATACAGTGAAACCGTGCAAATTGACCACCTGCTTACATTGACCGGTTGTTAGGCTCCCTTGAAAATGACTGTACTGCTAATATTGATTTTTTTTCGATATGTTGACTGCCTGCCTACTTTGTCTATTGACCACTTCTTGGGGATGGTTCCTTCATACATTTTAGCAACTCTTCGTATATTTACGCGTATTTGTTTTCTTTACTAATTAAAATTTACAATACAAATTTGTAAAGCTACAAGATCAAAATTGATTGTAAAAATTAATTTTATTAATTTGTCATTTTAATATGGCATGAGGAAAATCAAATTTCACATTTATATTAAAAGAACGTAATCTTAATCGTATTAAAAATTTAAAATAATAGGTTAATAAATATACGTACATGTAATTTTTAAATGAAAGTGATAATTAACTTTGTTTTAGGTTAAAAAAAAACTGTAAAAATATTTTTTCTGAGTACATTATATACGTTACCACCTGAGTTGGGTGGTCACAATAACCAGGTTTCACTGTGGAATCTGGTGGAGATTACAAAAATTGCAACAATGCTGTATTTCTTAATTTCAGTACTGCTCAATCTTCACATAGTGTTTCCACTAATAGTGAATTATTGCACTTGAATTTGGAAAACACGTATTCCATCCATCTCAGTTGCAGTGAACGTCGGTGCCATGCCATTTATTTTGCTGTCAGATCCATGAAGTCTTTATATTTGTCGTTTATTACTGGTATGTGACAATCTCAGTTACATGTAACTCATCAACGCAGTTCATTAGTGGTGCTCGCATTCTTCGCCTAAACAATGGCCTCCCTTAGAGATTTTTCAGAATATTATTCTAACATGTAAACTACTTCTGAGATATCATTTCTTAAATATTCGGTGGACGAATTTCGTGCGTTATATAGCCTCAATTTAAAGGGACGTTTTCTTTGGGTGCTGTCTATGGCGAAACAGGCTTTCATAATGGTTTTTATCCGCCAGAATATGAAACATTTTGTCACTCGAGGATTTTCATTGTGGCAACCACCCCATGATTCCGTTTATGATGCGAAGGATGAGCTTTTAATATTTCAAGCTTGGCAATAACAGATACGGGCCCAGTTTGGCACTCCTCCATGGTGCATCTAGTTTTTTTTTCAATATTGCATATCGCCCCAGGGGTATTATGGGGAAAGAGAAAAACTAGCTCGAAATTCCCATCAACAAATTCCGATTTCAGGGCTTTCATTCGCTAATTAAGATAGTAAATTGTCTTCTCTGTTGAGTTTATTCATGCGTTTCTTCTTCCTTCGTTTGAATATTTCCAAGGAAAGACATGCCAAGCAATTTTTGCGACGAGCCCGATCATTTCATTATTTTCTCAATGAAAGTAAGTCTTTTAGGCCTACCTACATGTTTACCCCTTCTTTTGGGATTTTTGGAAACATCTCTACCGACACCATGGTGGAAGAGGCCTAGTTGAAATAAAACCAATAAATGTGGAGTTCCAAGGCTGTTTGTTCGAGAACATGCTAGCGGGCTAAGCAGACTAGAAAACAAACTTGATGGACGGTAATAGTACTGCAATCATTCGGCAAGGGCTATCTTAAACTGAGCCATTTGGTGCATTGCATTGAAAAGTAGTAGAGACTATAAAACCAATTAGCGAAGAAATTAAGGGCTTTAATCTGCAAGAATCGCACCATTTTCTAAAAAGGCGACTTTAATTGATTTTGGAAAGATTGCTAGTAAATAAAGCGAAAGGGTTTACCATTCGTTTAAATATGCTGTATGCATGGGCTTATATTTAATTAAAGTAACTAGTTTTCTGTCTAACCTAATTTAAATGCGGTACTTAAAAGATTTGAAGATTCATCGATGATAACGAATTAGTATAGAAATATTTAGTTTTTCAGCCACGCTTAAAGGCTTAAAATGGCTACAGATGTTCTCTCATGCGTTTCTATAGCATTGCTGTTCTATTTTAAATGCTCAATCTTCATTAAGTTCGCCACATGTGCTTTTACATTAGAACTGACCATACTGTGCCACGGACATGTATGTCGTTAATTATAGCAGGGTTAAAATGTAGAACCTGGTACCTGTGCTAAATTACTTTTAAAATTGCCTGGCCTTTGCACTTTTTTATAATGAAGGAAAAATAATCCCATGTTATAATGCCGCCATCAAATTTTTTTTTATCCTTTAGCTTAACGATGTGATGTTTATAATGTGATGTACTAAAAGATCAGCAATTGCATTTCCAGTATAATATTTGCTGATGTTATTATTCAAACTGCTCTACCTGATAGAATTAAATAAATCTGAATGTTATTTTTCTCCAATGAGTAACAATAGGCCAAGCGTGTATCGATTTCCCAGAGCAAATGAACATTTAGAAATCCTCTAATGTTTGATTGCGCGTAATAAAAGCACTATGCGTGCGTTGAGAAAATTAAATTTAGTTCCATCTTGACCGGAAAATATCGAATTACCATTGAAAAATAAATAGCTCTGAGTACGATAAAAAGCTCATAAAGCAAAATAGAATGAAGACCTACAGCTAAACCATGGTCTGCTAAGGTCAGATTACCAGAAACGTAGCTGTTTGTCTGAGAACTGGACAAGTGAATGGCACCAACAAGCTGTGAAATGTTTGCTCGCTGGACCTTCACTGACCAAAAGGCATCTAGGCTGAGGCAATAACAAAGGAAACTATTGCAAATCTGATTAAATGGGTCAGACGGAGAAAGGATCTGGCCCGGATTCTTCCATGAACCATCGTCTACTTTGTAGGAAGCAGCAAATGCATCCGCGTTTCTTTGGTCCAATGGAGCTGCTATTAATATCAGCCTGTATTCGGTTTTCGATGGATGTAGCAGAAGCCTCTTTGTATTTCTGATTCAACGAGTGTAAAGCTCATTTTTCTTCCGAGTAAATTCTTGCAATAAATTACCCTGAAAGTGCTTTTTAAGGAACGCAAGGTCGTGGTATATTTCGTAGTTTTAAAAGAGAACAAAATGATGTATGATCCATTCCTTCCATCCATATTAGCCATTAATCGATTCAGAATTGTCGAATGTCTGCCCATCCAGTTATTTGCACGGTTTTGCGGCTCAGAATTTTAAAATTTTGGAGCCGAAGGAAACTTTGGGCTCAGGTTTTATTATTCACACGCACGTTTATTTTAATGTGTTAACAGCTTCCTGTGTTATTTGGCAGTTCTTTGGTATTTCCAAATGTTTTTTTGCATTATAGAATGTAGATCGTAAAAGTTTCAGTATCTCAAAATGCGCAGATTGGAATAGTTACGACGTTTCTGTGGTTTCACTATGTAGAAACATTGCCAATTTTTCTCTTAGTTACAGGTACAGTATGCAACTAACTTCCTAATAAAATTATACTTGTAATAGATGTTCGATGGGATATGGAACTTTGAAAGAATGAAATTGACATTCCAGTAAACCCTAGCAGTGCAATGTATGTAACATAATTCTTGCATGAATACCCTTTTCTTTCTACTCAGATTAGATATCGACGTCCGCTATTCTGAACGAAAAGATTCTGCCACGATCTTAAAATGCATCCTTATTGGATTTTAAACCTCACTTGTTGAACAGTTTTCATGATGGTATGAATTCTAAAAATGCATTAGCGCTGCGTGCTTGGAAATATTAAGCCTTAATTTAAACTTGTTTTTTACAAAAAGGAAGAAAAAAGGTGCTAAACGCTGAAACGCGAAACCTTATCGACGCAACACGTTAATCATGTGCTGACATAAAATTTGAGTGGCGAGGGACTCATTTTGTTTTTGCCATAATATATTTTTGAAGAGCTTAAAGACTATAGCATGCATTTTTATCCTTTTTTATTACGCAAAATACCAGCCCTCACTGTTCGCTTATTTCATTTTAAAGAAGAAAAACTGTCTACAGTAAAACAAGATTTGTGTAATTAAGGAGCTTTGAGCTATCCTACTTAGATTTAATTTTCAGTTCCCTCAAGGATATTTCTATCGAGTAGAGGCTGCCACGTTTTTTCTTTCATTCTATCAATTGGGTTCAAATAAAGTGGCATTTAAAAAAAACGTCGGACTAGAAGCGTTCATGTGTATATCGAGTGTTCCGCTCCTCTCATCCAATAGCAAAAGTGGGAAATTAAATTCGCTTTAATTTGGTTACACGTACGTGCACCGCATTTTAATCTGCGGTCCAAAACGAGGCTTAAAGTAGGTATGAACATACAACCACTGCATCTTAACAGCTCAAATGTGCACGTCTTTCATTATTACATGTATCTTATTCCTTTCATTAGTAGCATTGGGATGTTTAAATGATGCAGCATGCCACAGCCAGCAATGTCTCAGCAGTAAATGCAATTAGCCGTGTTTTTGTCCAAAATGTAAACAGTTCTTCGCCGAATGTATTCTGCTCTTTATTGTAATGACTTGATTATTGCTTGTTTTAATTTCTGTCTGGAACACTGTACACCAAGTTAGAACTATGCCGCCGAGTTCATTAGTCGTTTCGATCACTTCCGGTCCAGATGCCATGCTTATTAATTGATTTCACGAACAGACAACGGATGCCACCATCTTATAAAAAACGCTACACTATATATGTACGGTGTATATGAAAACTAAAAGAATTCGAAGAATTTGCATCGCTTAGCATGTATAGTTCAGAAATCAACAAAAAGAATGTCTGGAAGGAATTGCACCCTTTTCTTGTATATGTCCTTATGGTGGTTTATCGCATGCGTTGTGCGGCATACTGCATGTTCCAGGAATTGTGTGCGCGCTTTATTCAGAATTGTTTAATTAACAATGGAGTAGGATTTAATCAACGCCGTTTTTGGTAATTGACTTTCCTTTAATTGCTGCGGAAATGTTTACAAGTTAGCGTGCAATAAACGCACCGGCAAACATTGAAGAAAAACTTACAATTGGTAGTTCAGTAAGCTTCCTATGCTAATATTTTTAATATAAATCAGATAGCTATGAAATAAACTACAGGGTATGATGGACAATGCCAAGGCCATCTAAGATCTCGCATTGTTATGATAAGTTTGTATTTGAACTCGTACAGTATGTGCAGCAAAGTGCTATATTTTCCTTTAATGCGTGCCAAACTTTAAGTACATGTACAATTTAGTCTGTATATGGATTTTACAACTGTATATTCATAGATCTTAAGCATGAAGCAGAATGAGCATGGTAAAAAAAAGATGAAGCTTATTGTACCCACCCATACAGTTCAAGTTCTTAAACTCCAACATTTGTTGTGGTCTATATGAGTCTAAATCTTCCTGATCAACATACAGAGAAATGAAATTCGTGTAAGATAAAGTATATATTTAAAGGAAAATCGGGGTCTATTCTATAGTTTTATGACAATAATAAAGTTCTTGGTTAAACCGGAATCAAAAGTCTGCAAATATCACTCAATATCGAAAGAAACTCCAGATTGAATAGTACAAGATAATGAAATTTGCTTTGGGGATCATAGATTGTTGAATTCATTTCAAAGTAAGATTTATTGAAGACTGTTGAAAATTCGTTTTGAGACGTACATGTACATGTATGTATGCCGATTAAATCTCTTCGAAGTAGTTGCGCGTGAATCATATTTGTTCTTCGACAATTTATTTGAAATTACCTCAGTTTCGTTTAAAAAAAAATTTTTTTTTGTAATTACGATTCACTTTACATGACTTACTTTTGTTGCTGGGCAAGAGAACTATAGTGCATAATACTTGTAACGTTAGCATAGAGTTTCTTTACTGCGTGGAAGATTATAGGGGATGTTTTCATTCACCATTTGCGGACATAATGTTATCTGAAGTATCTTTTGATGTGGTGGGTTAGATAATCTGCGGTAATGTGATAGGGGAACGCAGTTTATTCCGCCGTGGCGGAGCGCAAATGCATGTGGTGGACGTTGCCATGTCCAAGTCACTAAAAGGAAAGTAGCAAACGTTTTGTTTATTCAATACCTCAGCTTATAATACTGTACCTTGCCAAATTTAGTTTGTCAAAATGCGGTGGTAACCGCTGAATAATAATAACAAATAACAGGATGATGGATCACACCCTCATCCATGCGAGTTGAATTGAATTGATAGAAAACACAGTTCCCACTGGATGGTCCATTGATGCTATATTCCATAACGCAAACATCATGCCATGGTGGTTGACATTTGCCTCTTGATGCAAGTGGTGACGTTGATCAGTTCTAAAATAAATGACTTGAAAAAATTGTAGAAGCTGGCATTATAATTACTCATTCCCTCTTGATACATAAATGTAAATGAGATAAATACTTTCTTCGCATAAAATGAAGGAATATGATAAAAGTGTCTTCCAATGTACACGCATACATCAGTAGTGTGCATCTTCATCCAAAGAGAGGCATGCGTCATTGCATGCATCCTTTCTTGAAAAATGCACGTTGAAGGATGCTGGTAGAGACGATGGCTTCCAACGTTACATATCTCGTCACGCAAGGAATGACATCAGCATTTGCTAAGAAACCTACGAAATAAAAATAAAAACGGAGCATCCCTCTTGAGAGGTAAACAGGAAATAAACTGAAGGGCAGCTGGCAAGGGATGGAAAATGCCGCGTGTCTCCAAACGCTAAGAGACCCATTTCAGTTTAAAAGTAAATAGATCGACATGTATTGTATATTCACATAGATCTCTCGAAACTGCGGTGGGAGTGAAGGTTGAAGGAGGCAGCTCTGCAGGTGGGGCTAAGCACCGAAGGCCGGAGGAGCGAAGTCCCTGGAGCAAACATGTTTTGTCACCAAGCTCATATATCACCGAGAATTCCGTTCGTCTAGAAAAGATCTATTGCTTGTATTGTGTATGTAAAATTTTTTCCCCGTAGTATATTGCCTGAAATGCCAGCCGATAACATTTCGTTATCTAGAGCTACGCTCTTCTGAACTCGCTTGCAACACATTTTTTGAAAAGTTGGAAAATGCACCCTCGATTTCGCAATATGTAAACACACACAGGGCCTTTTTATCAACATAAAGGAACGGAATAGCTGTTGGAAGAGAAAAAATATTTTCTTCACAAATTTATAGGTTTCGTGTTGAAGTAGAACGCCATGCAGGCAAACTTCTAAACATATCAGATAGAATACTGCAGCATTGGTATATTGGTGGCTTACAAATGGTTCGAGTTTCTATTGGAGTCCTGTTCGCGGACAATTTGTCTTTGTCTTGCTTGGGCGATATCACGGTGCTTCTGTAAACGTAGCTTGTTATCATCGGCGGTTTCATTGTCTTTCATAAACACCCTTGTAAGATAAATGCTACCCCACATATTGTATACAATATATAAGCACGCACTGAATGAAACAATCGTTATTCTAAGGCTCATGAGTTGACTTGAGAGTCGCTCTTTTTAGTAGCAGCTTGGCCACCTTCTCGCCTAATCAAACGAATAAGCTCACAGTCTTACTTCGGCTTTTTTCAGTTGATCGAATTTGGTCCGAACAAAAGAGGACTTCGATTTTGTTTTGTCTTTTCCTGGAGCAGATACAGAAGTAGCAGATTGGAAAGTTCAGTGGGCAGAAACAGAAGAGGATTCGATCAACCAAATCAGTTAGGACTGGGAGCAGTGATTCAAGGCTAGAATTCAAGGGGTCTTGGGGATCTTCCGTAATTTTTACTAGAACAAAATCTCCACTGAACCGCTGTGTATTTTGCTAGTTTTTATGGAATTATGTATGGTGTTTACATACAATGGAAGTAAACCTTGAAGATGGGCCTTAGGTAATCCTTATCGAATGGGAATTTGACTTATCGTTTGTCAATCTTGCTCAATACATTTTAACAAACATTTTCAGTATCAAGTATATCAACTCATGCGTTTGCTCAATATATTTAGTATGTGACAATTATATTGGTGTAAGCCTTTGATATGTTATAAATATAGGTGTATGTCGTTGAAAAAAACCACTTTTCATGCAATTCATGAATATCCAAAAAGCAGGCCAAAATGAGCAATGCACATGGATCTCTCATATTTAGCCTAAATGTCAACAGAATTAAATCAAATTGAATGCATGATATGAACCATCGTAGTACTTTGTGGCAAAGTCCCTTGGCATCACTCACAACATTGCAATGTTGAGGCATGTAGTCTATCAGTGTGTCTATAGTATTCTGTGGGATTTTGTTTTATTTGTAAAAACATTTCGACCATTTTTTGCATACTTGCACACCAAACGATGCGACAACATTTCCTATAGTGGCTGAATTATGGCACATGTGGTTCTAATAAGTTTGCCCTACAAGGCCGAATCTGACGTTTATAGGGAAAATGTGGTTGACCGTCTAGAACTGCAATAATTTTAATACATTTTAGCTTTCTTTTCTTAGTAAATTATCGTCATACGCCGTAGGCGCATTTTTTTGCAATGTGCATGAGAAATATGGCATTTTTAACAAGAAAATCTCATCCTATCTAGTATGAAATCATTTGTCAAGGAGGAGGAGGGGGGGAGATCCTGACCCCCTTGACTCCCCCTGGGTCCGCCTATGTGTAGGTGATGGCAAATAGTGCATTTAAAGGGACTGGGCTCTTTGGGGCTTAAAATATTATGAGTTAGGCTAGATACATTGAGGTGAGGGTTTCTGAGGGATGCTCAAACGATGTTATGGTCGTCAAGTCTGCTGGTGACATGAGGTCTCAAAGTATTAACGCTCTTCACAAAGCTACCCTGGGCTTACTTTGGGTTAATCTGAAGGCATTCTTTGCTGTGCAAGCTCCATTTGGGTGGCTCCCTGGTCTCAGCAAGAAATAATTAAAATTTGAAGTTTTTTTAGTTACATGCTGCACTAGTCTTGCTAATATGCAGTAATATAATAACATGAAACATTGACTTAAAAACATCGCAATACTTGTGAAACATTAACTCAAAGGAAGAACATTGAATTGGGCTATGTCCAAAAATTCACTAATATTGTAAAAAAAGCGATGTGGTGTTTTAAAACTCACAATGAAATTTTGATGGAATGCAACCCAGATAATGTATATTCTATACAATTTATAGCCACAAAGTTGAAACTGAAACTGAATATACTTTTGGCCAGTACTGTAAATCTAAAATTTGTTATTTTCTAAATTCCAAAATGTATCCCATTTTATTATATTCAGCAGATGAATTAAAGTTATATGTATTAACTTCTGAATGTTATCACGTAGGCTACATCAGAGCTGGATATACTGTCTGACGAAACAAACAGTTATTTGATTCAATCATGTCACAAGTAGTTTTCTTTAATTTAAGGGGTTCCTTTAAAAATCGTCACTTCCCCTAAAATATTTGCGAATCACTATTACGATTGATATGCAATGTTGTACCTATATAAAAATGCTGGTTTAGCTAATCTACGTCTTGTATTTCTCGTCAAAGTAGATCAACAAGAGAAGGTGCAGCAGTCTTTATATTTTCAATGACCAAAATTTCACGACGCCATATCATATACATGTATATGCAATCTCGGATTGAATTTAAGAGGGCCTAGCGAAAACGTAGCAGTAACATAGAAGGTGTATGCATTTCTGTTCTCGTTTCCTAAGAATCTGGTGCACTCAGTAATATAATTATTTGTCATTTTCCATTTGTACTTGCCCGCTTTTTGAGATCCAGACAACTTAGCCTGAGGGAACTTTCATGAATATCTATGATTTACTAACAATTAAACTTGCATATTTAACGTGTTGTACTGCATTTAAAATTTATTTGCAAACAAAACCACTTTCTTTTATGCACTGGCTGTCTTTTAATCCAAGTGGAATTGCATTCATTAATGCATGTGCTAACGGTGTTTTTTCATGTCTCAGATGGTTTCTGGTTTTTAAGCTTCATGGATATTATCATAAATTCTTTCTGATCCTTGAGATGGAATCCAAACCCTATCGCAGGCACTTAAAAACGATGAAGTAATTAAGGCTTAATAGTACAATTTAAAAATACGTACGTCTGTTTGGCTGTTTGCATCATTTTATCAATTTCTCTCAAACGTTCCAATTTGATTGATTATTGGAACAAAATTTAAAGCTGCTGCCTGTGGTACACTATAGAAGAGGTGATGTCTAATTTAATGCTTAAACTTTATGTGCATTAAGCCTGTGCTTAATCTATGCTCTATTTGACTTAACTAGTGAAACATTCACGACAAGTAGGATATATGCTTTTGCGACTATTCAAGTTGTAAGCTTTTGTATTAATTCATCACTTAAATGCAAAATGTGATATTTATCGATAAACGACCGAGATCGTTGGCTAATATCAAATTAACAGATGGAATGCGCACTTTTAATATATTGTTTAATTAGTCTGGGATTTGCTATGGTCGTTAATTTGCCCCTTTTCAGCATTTTAATTACGTGTTAAATACGAAGATGATACGATGGCCTTTCTCGCCTTTCTATGAAGGATTTTGAGTGTTAGATCAATATAGGGCGTCCAAAGATAGTAAACCACTGGAAAAGGTACACGCATAAAAAGAAAGCATTTTCCAGCTTGCAAAGCATATTTTGTTTCAGCCTGTTCTGATAACCTATGTTTGTATAAAAGCACAGTAGGGAATAATGTAGCGTTTGTGTTCGATGGCCAATTTACGAGTCCGAGGGGATTCATCTGAAGGACCTTCATACGATAAGGGAACGAATTATGCACATGCGCCAGGTCATAGAGGTCCTCTGGCTTCAAAACATGCATGGGATATGCTGTCTTCTAAGATAATTAATGAAAACCACGATCGAAACATAGCTCGTGAAATTAATAAACCTACAAAACAAGGATCGTTGCCTTATAATAGCTTTCCCTTAAGGCAAGAAGCATCAATTTGTAACATTTTGTCAAGTTAAAAATGGCTCAAGCTTTTAGCTTTTATTCGGTTAAATTAATAAACTGCGCAAGTCACCAGTCGCGGTCTAATCAATTATCAGTAACGACATCCAGAATCAACCAAGGCTGACAATGATATTTTAACGCATTTTCGGATGCTCGGTTAAAGCATTTATGTCTCAAATCGAAAAACCTAAATACTAAATTGCTGCTAGCGCAGTAAATCTTCTTCAGAATTGGATGATCACTTGGCGTAGCTGTTTTATCGTGCTTGAAACCCCCGATTTACAGGTTATAAAACCAAATCCCCAAGCACTCTCCAGGTCTATTCTAATGTATCGTGTTTCACGACTAGTATTTCCAAGCAGACCATCAATTGAAAGGAAGCCGCATGATAAGGCAAATCTAAACGAACCTCTTAAGAAAGACAGTTGAATCCCTTTTTTTTTCTTTCAAGAAATCATTCGTTATCTTTATGTGGATGAAAAGGTGGCACCAAATTGTGCACCCTCTTTTATTAGTCAAAATCTCTTTTTTGGCCTTTTTTTGCCCTACTGTCGCAGATCCTTAAATCATTTTCATTCCTTCATCCTCTGATTTCCCTTCCTCTTTTTAATGCATTTGTATCCGTGACGTTTTGGTCTAGTCGTTCGCAACGCCATCGTCATCATTCTCGTTTTCTTCGCCCTAATTTCACTCCTCTTCATTCTTGATTTAATGGACGATCATGTTCACTACATACATAAGCTCATGAAGAGGAGTTAAGCAGAAATAGGCTTGCGGTTTCTAGTGATTTTTTTTCTTAAAAAGGTATTTTGATTTAAATGCTGTTTTATAGGGCATTAGTACTCAGCTTTAACGTTGCATAGCATCTTGAGTGTGAGATTTGCAAATTTAAATGCTGACGATTTGTTGGGATATTGTGATTCTAAGTTTGATTAAGATTCTGTCCGAACAATTTTTTACGTTTATTTTTAAGAGTATTTAAACAATAATCCCTCATCTTCCTATTTTATAATTTAGGGGCTTTCCATTTGTTTTTCAGATCTTTAAGACATCAAATACACTAAAGAAATTTAAATGAAAATGTTATTTGTGTTCGCTATTAAAGTTTATGTAATGCTTGTAAAACCTTTAAAATGAAAAAGCATTCTTAGATTTTTTAGTATGAGTTTTAAATTTGCAGTCATTTTCTTTTTTTTTTCGCTTAAAAATTTAAGGCCGACCCAAAAGGATGTCCACCATGCCAAAAAATTGCAATCATCTTTTTTAATTCAAATACTTATTATAATTGCTGTTTTTTCCCATGTAAAATTGGTTATCCACTTGGGCCAGAGTTATTTTGATGATTTGTAAATCTTCCTTTTATTTGGAAAAAAATTAAACTTGATAACAACCGTTATGCAACGCCAGATACCTACACTGTATTTACGAAAGTTTTATTGAGAGAGGCCACACCTACTTTAGGAGGTCGGATAACGTTGTTTTTTTTCTCCAAGTTTATTTAATATTTTATAAATTTTCAAAATATAAAAGAATAGCTCAGATCTTAGTGGACGACCTACACACATTTTTGAAAATAAATAATGTAATTATAACAAGTATTTGAAGCAAAATTGTGCTTTTTTTGCATGTTGGGCATCCTTCGTACAACTTCATGCTGATCACGAATATCTTGTTAAACTTTGTGACCTACCATTCCTTCGCCTCAGGCGAAGCTAAATTCTTTCATAAATATGCAGTAGCACTTCAAAGGCCCCGTAGGTCAAACAACGGTTGTCAAAGACTCAGCTTGTCTAAGCCTAGAACGACATCACTGATGCTGAGTCAAAGAACCTTATACACACACGTTTACAAACGAAACTGGTCGAAAATTTCAAAATTCAGGCTGGGTATAGCATGCATGTTCCCAACTCCATTTTCGCCTGCCTCACCCTGTATTTTTAAGTTAACAAAAACCCAAAGCGCGCCTGCTTGATGTTTATTTACTGTGTATATCAAACTTTATTATCCCGTGCAAATGCATTTTGATATCGAATTTTCGATGAGGGCACTGGTGCTCTGCGTGATTGCCCGCATTCGAAATGTGCAAAACCGATTTTGTGCATGCGTGTACTGTAATGTCTAGTTCTGTGAAAAAAAGAAGATGGATCCACCCCTATGTTATACACCTGTATGTCAGTGTGGTGGCGCTGCCTGGACACTTTTATTCGCTCCTGATAGACACGCTCTACGCCCACAACATGGGTTATTGATCTGGTGGCTCTTATGTAAACATTTTCGCGGTTGGTTGACACAAAAACAGCCTAAATGCATTTGCCTGGTGTAGGGATGCCACATGAAATATGTCGTTTTCCCATCGTATTTGTTTTCCATTCCTTCCACGCTTTTCTAAATATTAATTGTACACCTAACTTCGCCTTGGTGCTTGTATTTTAACGAGAAATAAGGAATATATTTCAGGGAAATGCTGTTGAAAATAGGAAATACATGTCAAATATAAGGATTCTTTACTGCACGAAGCGTTTGAAATTTATTGAATCTTCTTTGGATATCTCATATACTGCTCAGCAAGTTTTTACCACAGAAATTTATGTTGTAGAAGTAAAAGCTTAAGGAAAGCAAGAACTTCGTGTTCAACAGCATACACGTATAGAGGCAACTGCGTCTTAAATACGCAAAAAAAATCATTTTTTATAGTGAGTTTAAATTGTCGGTTATGCATTTCGAGCCTCCGTAAAGCGTGTAGCAAATGTCACCGAAAAGCGAATTTTTGCTTGTTGTTTAGGCAGTCACTTACCGCCATAACATCTGTGCGTGTAAACAGATTCATGTGGCGCGTTTGCCAAGCCTGGTCGATATATCTGACATTTTATGTACAAAAATCAATTATGGAGTAAAATGCAAATTGGAAAAGACGCATGCTGCCAATTCCGTGACACACATGACAAACACGAGGACCTTCGCGGTGATTTACCAAACTGGTAACTCCATTGGTGTTTGAAATCAAATTAATCATCTCGAAAAAATTCGCTATGAATGCATGTTGTTGTCGACAGTTCTAGAAAGACATGGACCACCAAATGTGGTCAAATTTTATCTGAGAAATAAAGATGAATCGTTATTAATTGGTGCTTCATCTTGCCTTTGTTAAGATTTAGTGTCTAAAAGATTGCCACAAGTTTCTCTTGCGAGTTGGTTTTGCCAACACTGGTTGAAGCAGCACTGAGAAAGCATGATTGCCTAAATTTGTCTTTAATTCTTGACTATCTTAATTACTTTATCAGATTTTGTTTCAAGTTCTTGGAAATCACAGATCATGGACTTAAAATAACACGTTCGGTACATAACTTAGAAACCTCAAATTATCTTAGAATTTATCGAGTGTAACAATTAAATATGGGTTTATATGGACATATTTGACTTAGTCCATAAATGGTTTGACCAGACGTTGTACACAAATTAACCTATGGTCATGTATTGTTTATATGTATTAGTCCGTAAAATCCATATATATCCTTGTTTTTACATCCTTACATATTTATAGATATGATCATACATACAGTATCTCTATGTCTATACTTGGCAAATATAATGCAGTAACGTATATTAAAATTAAAATTTTATTTAAATTGGTATATAATTCATTTGCATAAGGGAATGAGCAGTAACGATATTGTAATTAGTATAAAACTGATGATTTTCCATATACAGAGTATGGCCAAATATGCAGCCATGCTTTATATGGATTTATTTAATAAAGAGATATAACACATTTTCTATATGTGGCCATGTGCATGTAAATGTTCATATTATATTACCTTATCTAAATGTGCCATGAAGAACGATGTCACTATATGACCATACAGTTCTCACATATGGCAATATGTGGCTCGTACATAGATAAGCATATACTGTAAAACCCTATTTTTCCTCTCGGGTATGTACATGTAGGCCTACATGTATTGATGATTTTTTGAGATACAAAGTACCAGCGTGTAGTATATGTCTAATGACGTTATGCAATTGCTCCTTTTGTGCTCTGATAAATCCATTTTGTGACCGACGTCGAGGTGAATGATAATCTTAAACTGTTTTGTTTTAATACCTTTGACCGGTCTTTTCTCGCAAATCAATTTTCCACAATGTCTAGTCCATGCACAGAATTCCACGCGCAGGTGGGCAATTGGACTTTGAGTCCTACAATGTATATCGAATCGATACAAATCGAGTTAATTCTTAGGCACGATTTCCATCGCATTTTTTCTCCGATATTTCAACCGGATGGCAGCTTGCTTCGTGAGACGGAAGCGGGTAGCCCGATTTAATGACGAACAATCACCGTGGAAATGAAATCGACATTACGTAAAGCGGATTTATTGAACATCGGTGAGTGTTTCACTATTTGGCGTGAAGCAGAAGTATCACGACCATTATTAACTAACCCGAGTATAGTATAGTGGCAGTAAACCAGTTGGAAGGCCACTCAGCCCTTGCCGATTGAAACTGGTCATTCCTCGAATTTAAAGGGCTAATGCGTCCATCAATTTGTATATTTCGAATTTTGAAAAGATTACTTCGCAAAGTGTTTAAACCCATAAGAGATGGTCCATAAATGCCTGATGGCCAGTAATTTGTTTACGAGGCGGAGTACTTTATCCCCTCGCGATAAACATCTTCTCTGTTACCAGGCCAGCATTCACGCTTGATTGTCTACTAAATTATTCAAAAGCAAACACATTGAGTATATAGAACCATCTTTTGGGATTGGTACAGAATTTTTCTTTGAATCATACACAATACAGCTGCTTCAACGCTTCCTTCGTTATCTACAGGTTCCGTGAAGGATCAACATGTCGAGGGCGCCACAATCGCTTACATTAATATAGAACAGTAATGGATGTCCAATGTGCATATTCCAATGTGATCGTCTATAGACGATGCGTTCTTAATTATAGTTAATCATTATAGTTAAGAACGCATACACCCTCTTTAATATTTGCGATGATAAATTATAGGCATTTTAAATTCAAATGCATACATTCATTCCGGAAAAATATCTGAACTGTTCCTCAACGAATCTTTTCTTCCCTACACTTTAGTTTCAAAAACGTAAGTATTGTTTGAAAGTTGCGTCCCATATCTTTCTTTAAATTTCCATATTTGAATATTTATAGTCTTAAACAAACTGACAAATTGAAATTCCGATTAATTCATGCAGGGAGAACATCACATTTCATGCCACATAGGCGTGAATTTCTAAATTCTACCATTACGGGCGGTGCGTGTAGGCCATGCATATAATGCAAGAGATAATGTTTTTCTCTTCAAAAATGGTGATAATCGAACGAAGTATTTAAATTGAAACTAAACTCAGTACTCTACTGTCGGCAAAGATATGCCATGTGATAGGGGAGTGTAATCCATCAACCCATGCAACACAATGTTATTGCACTCCCAATCAAAACTCCTTACGTGACCTAGTCGAAAAATGCAAGTTACGGTAATTCGCGTTTAGATTTGTTGATGCATAAAGGAATGACAGAGTTGCGTAAAATATGCACTTATGGGCATTCCAGTGCGGTAAAGTTGAAATCCATATGCGAACATGTATTCAGAAGGCTCTCCCCCTTCTGAGTGGTCACCAATACTTCGCTAAATTAAATTTATAATAGCTTACGCACAGGTTCAGTCTGTTTCAGTCCATTATAAAGTGTTTTATGATGAAAATAATGTGACCATGACTTTTTGCTTTTTTTGTTTAAATGTTATTGTATCCCTGTTTCCCCATCCTCGACCTGTATGTGGGTTATGTCGTTGTGTCAAACCTGGACATCTTTACCCTAAAACATGTACTCAAAATAGAAGTTTGTTATTTGTATAGAGTACATTGTTACAAACGATACCGAGTAGAGAATCATTGGTACTTCTCACTTTCTCTCATTTCACTTTCTCTAAGGCAAAATCTTAATGACCATATTTGCTATGTGGTAACAAGGTGTAACACATCAACCCATGTTATTCTGTTATTATTATTATTATGATTATTCAACTTTATGGTCACCATAATTACTGTCAAGTTGAATTTCAGTTATCTTAGGGCAATACTTTGGAAGAGAATTCCAACTTCTAATGGAATGCAAGAAATAAGTGAGTTTAACTGTATGGCTCTACCACCTCGGTGGTTTTGTTTAAATATTCCCACCACCAAATTAGTATTCCCAGACATGCGGTATACACTTACCCCTATAAACGTTCGTCTATTGCGTAAAATACATTGTTACAAAAGATACCGAGTAGAGAATCACTCGGAAGAGAATGCATTTAGATTGAGACATTATTTCATTTGAAAATACATTTAAACAATGTCTTTAAAATGCATTTTAAATGAATGTCTCAATTTGAATGCATTTATTTTGCATAAGGGAAAATCCCAAATGACCACAAAGAAGTAAAATGATACAGTGGTAGCTCGATTATCTGACATTGGGATTAACCGAGGTGAAGCAACCTCAGATAAGCACTCGGATGAAAGCGCCATGACAAGAAGATGATGTGCTTGAAAGTGTACTGGGCTGGGTGGAGGCTATATAATATATCTGGAATTGATTAAAAGCGAGTTTTAATAACTTATTTTCCATCATAATAATTTGGTCTTTCCGTGGTTTATCGGCTTTCTTTCGAAACCTCATAAGTCCAAAAAAATGAAATTGTTCATTTAACACACAAAAACTGTTACAGCGAATTTAATCACTTCATCATTTTGCATCAGTTTTTACTAGCTTTTAGTAAGCCAGTAAATTAATTACGATCTATAATCAAAGAAAGTAAAGGTTTTAAATAGACTTGGGTAGTTTCGAAAATAACTGCTAGGAGCACTAGAAATGAACCCTATAACTACGAGGTGCTGAAATTCGGCTTAAGCAATTTATTTCATCCAGAAAACAACATGGTTTGCTGGTTCATACCTACTATACACACATATATACCTATTTTTAACGATATGTCGGTAAGCCTAATTGGTGTTTTCATGATTTCCACAACATTTCCAGGTGAATGCAGGGATGGTGCCAGAGTAATCGGCCACGACCGTGTTCCCTTAACCGTTCAAGAAATGTGTAGTTTCACTTCTGTGTACAATTTGGTTTTAACTAATTGATCCCCTTACCAAGAGGCACTGTAGGCTAACTAATAGAATAGAAAACCGCGGTCTCGACTACCTCGAATAACTGAGCTGTAATCGCACCTGTGTGCTACAAGAGCCACCCTGTAGGCGAGCCAGGTCGTCGTGTAGGTGTTGCTCGCCCAGAGCTCCCCCGCCCCCGGCCTGTTCTTCAAATTGCGCTGGGCCCTTTGTTAGGGAGATGCTCTGGTCGATATATGGCAGGCGTTGTGGCGCTGGAGGAAAAGATGCTGCTGCTGCCTGGTCGCTCTGTTTGTTTTCTCCCATGCACGGAAGTGAGCGTGTGCGCGCCCAGCTACCTCCAACGGCTGCCGCTTCGGATTTTCCTGGAGTTGCATAATGTGCGAGGAGTGTCAGAGTTGGCTGAGAGCGGCTTGCCATCCTCCACTGGTGGCGTTCGCTGCCTCGCTCTTCCGCCGCTCTCTCGTCCTGCCGGCTGGGATGCCACTGACGCCAAGGCCTACCTCCTAGGAGACACCCAAATCACTCCTTCCGCGACCTTTATTTCTCCCATGTGTGTGTGCTGCGCCTGCCTTGGATAACTTTTTGTTCGAGGCCCCCCCTGTCTTCACGGTGCCTCCCAGCCGGCCGCCGGGAATGATGTGGCGAAGTCCCACCGTGCACCCCACCCGGCGGAAAGTTTCGGCCTGTTTCCTGACTGTCTACCTGTTCCTCAACCAGGTGTGGGGCGGAAACCCGGACGCCAAGAGGCTCTACGACGACCTGCTCAGCAACTACAACAAACTGGTGCGGCCCGTGTCCAACAACACCGATGCGCTTTTGGTGCGCATCAAACTCAAGCTGTCGCAGCTCATCGACGTGGTAAGAAGGGTTTTAAAAGCTGTTTTAAGGTGGTTTAATCGTGGCTGGTAGGAGATTCCAAGAAGCCCAAAATGCGATGGGTTCGAATGTGACCGGATATGTTGATTTCGTAGTTTTAAGTGGCCCAAAATGCGATGTAGTCGATGCGTTCAAAAGTGTCAAGATGTGTCGATTTCGTCATTTTTAAATCTTCAGAATTCGAGATGATGCGCGTTTTGTTTCTAGTTGAAAAAACAAATGGCGGACGGATCTTCCATGCCCACTGCTTTCTGCAAAAAAGGCTTTTAAAAATATGTTGCTTTTTAAAAATAGGCCACAGGATGTCGTAATACGGATTATTGCGGGACATTATAAAAGCGAATAATAAAGGCTGGAAAATAAGTTGTGGAGAATATTTCGGATGCGCATATTGACTTTCCAAAAATATACCATTCTAAGACGTTAATTCAAATATATTTAAATTTAAAAAAAAATCGAATATATTTCAGCATAATGATTATTGTTGATGTGCTTTAAGCACAATGTGCACCCAAATGTGTTGATTTCACCATTTTTTGAATGTTCAGGATACACGTTTCGGTTCGAGTTAAAAAAATTCGGATGGATTTTCCATGCGCACTGCTTTCTGCAAAAAAGGCTTTAAAAGTCGTGTTTTGTTTTAAAAGTAGGCAACAGGGTGTCGTTATAAGGATTATTGCGGGGTATTGTGACAAAAGAGAATAATAACGGCTGGGAAATAAGTAAGAAATATTTCGGATGAGCACATTAATTATCCAACAATATACCCTGGATGGATTTTAAAACGTTTCATCAGTTATATTAAATGTATTCCGAGAGAAATAACCAATTTTAACCAAAGTGAATTTGACCTATTTAAATTGGTGAATCATATGCGAATCAAAAAAAGTGTAGTATTGGTATCACAAGCTCAATTACGAGCTTATTGCCGATATGATTATCCAGCTTAATGAAATTTCAATTCGAAAATCTGTGAATTTTGTCATGGATCGAGGTTATTCGCTTCACTTCTACAACGAATTATGGACTTGTGTTGCGCTATATCGAAAGTGAACTTGAAATGTGTCGAAAGAATAGCAGCAGAAAATAGTCAGATTTTAGCAATTTTTTGAGCTCGTAAAAACGAAAATGAAAATTGAAGTTGCACTTTCTATTTAGGTAAGAGGTCGGAACTCGGAGTTAACCGGAAAAGGCATCTATTTTGCTTGTTTTTGGATTATACAAGTGCAATTTCACTGCATTTACCCTGAAATTGAAAGCGGGATAAGAAAGTTCGAAAATTCGGGAAAGGCGAGATTATTCAAGGAAATTCAATCTGGGAGATACGATGTAATATTGAAAAAAGGAAATTGTAAAGATTGGAAAGCCGATCGAAGTGTGAACGGACAACCTGGATGTGCCAAAATGTATAACGACTATTCTGGACTGATGATTAAAAAAGCTGTACAAGCAAATCCAGAATGCATAGATGCATTTTTCGGAATTTTCGGATCAATTTTGTGGCTGCATGCAGTGTTGCTGATTTATATTTTTAAAAAACGGATTTTGCATTTTCTTCCTTAGCCAAAAATAGATCGGAACAACAGTACAAAATTCCGCCATCATAATTTCCGGAACTTTTTGACGGAACATTTTGCTAACGAGAAGAACATCGATAGTGACGATGTTAATATTAATAAAAAAAATATGGGCAGGGATATTGGTAATATTTACTGACATAATTTATGATGCATGATAAATGTTGATAAAATAACTGGATGATCTTAGCAAAACGGGTTTTTTAAGATTATCACGTACCATGACACATTGTAATGAAAATTAAAATAAATTTATAGTCTTATATCTTTTTTACCTGTCCGGCCCTGCACGTTTGTCAAGTTTTGCGAAATTGAACGTAAATTCTGATAAAACAGCGATCAACTGTTTTCCTCTTACTGCATGATAAATAATGCAATCAATATTAATAAATACTGACAGTAAAACTGACTGTGTGGCCATACTGATGCGCATATACATTTGCGTTGTTGGCGAATATCTTGATGGTACATGCTGTTAGTTTACTGCGAGTGTAATTAATGACAGTAATATTGATTGTGTAGGGTCAGCATTAAAATACAAAATGAATGCATCATTACCATATCAGCGGTGGACGTCAGCTGTGTTTATCCCATACCGAAGTCAAGCTATGGAATATTTCAAAACGTTATGCAACTGAGAATCTACATGTATCTGTAATAGAACACGTGTACATTCTCTGCTGAGCGCAGCTATTCAATTTAATTTCTCACTACTTGGATCCATCATGGTTATTGTATTTAATATCCGCGTAGATTAATTTTTACGGTTTTAATATTTTTACGACTGCATTTGGGCGTAATTTGTATGCGTGCTTCAGGAAGCTCGCGGAAATGGATGTTATTTAATAGATTTTCTAAAATCCAATCGCATTTCCTGATGCTCAGCTGCTTTTCGCAGTTCAACCGAAGGCTTAATATTGGCGCTCAATAAATCAGAGGCAGCATTTCCAAATCGAGCCAACGTGTTTTATGGCGGAAACAAGTTTTATACAGCCTGCCATATGATTACCATAAGGAAGCAGAGGTGTCCTGTGGGCATTTGTTTGGTGGTTGCCTATTCGTCATCTCGGGTTTTGGGAGAGATTTCGATATGATTTGTGTAATATGCGGCGCCTCAAGGACTTATAATGCAGCATTGTTTTCCCCGCAAAACAATGGCAGCGTTGATGCATTTTGCTCTGCCAGAAATTCCGGTTGGTGGCTGCCATCAACATGCGCTGGGGAGCTTCCCTGAAAAAGTCCCTTTTATTTAATTATTTAAATAAGACGTTGGCCGTAATAGCTGCGTGTGGTTGGAATAATGTATGATCTCCGAAAGTATTCGGTTATTGTGGATGGGATTTCATGTAGCCATAGAGTGCATTTGCCACCAGTAAACAATTTAATACCTCGCAAAACAGATAAAGGAGCTGCTCTGCTTCACGGGATTTGCGTGCTTAACTTGTTTACTTATGCCATATAGCGGAGGATTAGACGAGGGGGTCTGGGTTGTCCATGAAGGGCGTCTATCAAAAGGTCGTTTTATTGTTACCCCAAATAACATCAACAACCCCTAAACTCTATTTTCTTCTGAATTGGATAAATTCTTCCTCCTCGTAACAAGGAGCCTGAATGGTCCAGATTACCCAAGATGGGTACAGCAATTATGGACCATATGTGGACATGCTGTGTATGACTTATTTCATATATTGCTCCGGAAATTGTTTGCAAATGGACTTGCATGACCATATATACCCATGTACTGTTTATATATGCATATCCATATGTTTTACATGCATATATACATGAATGACCTTATATGGCAACATATTTACATGCATTTTCATACATATCGCTATGTCCATACCTGGAAAACATGTTACATTAATTTATATTCTAAAGTCAAAACTTTATCTATATTGGCATGAATAACATTTGCATAAAGGATGTGAGCAGTAATGTGATAGTGATATAATGAGAAATTGAAGCATCTTAATGACGTCCTTCAATAACATTGATTGAGGGTAATTGCCTGCGAAATTGTCCTTTATTGACGTTGTTGTAACTGGTTATTATGTCAAAGAGAATGACCAAAAATAACGTTCTTTGATGTCGAAATTTTAAACTGGTCATTTATCAGACACTGTGACTAAAAATGATCATCGTTGATGATGGTATTTTAAAATGACTATTTTAATGGAAAAATAATACCAATAAAGAGGTAATTGTAAAACAGAATGACGTCATATGGCTGTCTGAATTTGACAATTGTAAGCCCACTACCCGAGTAAAATTGGAAAAAAATGACATTGATGACATCTTGATGGGATAGAATGCCGTCCATTAAAGGCTTTATATTCACTTAATATTTTTGTTCAATGTGTTACCTGTGATGAGAGGTTGACAGGTTTTACCGATACTTTGGTACAGTTAACCTCTTGCAGTTGCAGTAGGAAAAAAATTGGACATCATAAAACAACCCCTGCACTTTTATCCCCTCTAGACCATGATCGTTCGATTTTTGTGCAAGTTCATTCCTCACCCTCAAACTTTGGACGCCTTTTATGTACGACCCCTAATGACGTCCAATTCCCTTCGGTTGTGTTATTATTTGAGGATGCGAGCTCTCCGATAAATTCCGAAGAGTTTGGCTGCGTTCCACGAATTTATTTACTTTAATGGAAGACAGTTCCTCACCTTGCCACTTAAATCATTGCCAGAAATCAATAGTTTGGACACTGGCAAACGTGCCGTGCCCGGATGTCAAACCGGGAATTGTCATTATTTGTCTTCTTGGCCTTCTGCAGAGCTGCTTATTTATTTAGACCATTTTTGAGGACGTCCATTGGCCTGCTCTGAGCCCTCGTACAGCGTGTGTAGCAGAGCTGCAATCTACGATAACTTGGCATCAGCAACAAGTGAGCTCAACATTCACTTCATGACACCCTGTAGAATTAATGATGACCGAATCGACGCCTCAAAAAGGCTTGGTTAATGTTGATTGCCCAAATGCAACACGGTTGCGTTTAGGTAGATAAACTGCATTTTTCAGTGTTTATTGCCCCGAAAATTGCACTTTTTGCATGCAGTTTTGGATGATATTAAAAAGAGTGGATCCTCCTATTAGCGAGTGGATTGCTCTACCATAAAGAATCTCATAGCAATCGCACATTTACAACCTTATAGATGAAGCAGGGCATGGCGTCTTAATTGCCTGATCCATTGCTATAACGTGAGATAAACTCTTTAACTGATTTTCCATGCGCATTTGCGTTTCACCCTTAAGCCTTTCGTGACTTGTAGAGCGAGCTACAAAACTTTCTGGCGAAACATTTTTTATCATTAAATATAGATGAATTAAACTAGATAACGAAATCAGTGTTTACTTTCAGATGTTTGGTTCATGGTATTGCAGCGAATTTTCAGTTTTAGAGCTTCCCATAGATGCTCACTTGGATTGAGATCAGGACTTGGCTGTGGGACATCCTAATGTTTGAACGTACCTTCTTGTTTTAAAACTATTTTCTCAAGATTGACAAGGCGCCCAAAGACATGGCCATTTTCAAAAAAAAATTATTTTTCGACAAAATTTGTTAGGTGGCCAAGACAATAAGTACATATACCTCGTAGTATGCAGAAAATGTTAACGCATAGCAATGCGTCCAGCTTAGTTGGGAATGCAAAACTTATCATTGGCCTCCCAAATTTGAGCTCTAAGGAAATCCTGACTGTGTGCACTTTTAAGATTCATACATTTGTATTTCAAAAGTTATTTTTGTGAGAATGGAATCATCCGATGACTTTAGTTTTGTCTTCACAATGCAACGTTGCATAAAAGCAGTACTCAATAATATCATGCAAAGGGAAAAACTTGTTACTGAAGCATTTTTTGGATTGAAAACTGATGCGTGTGCAGTTTGCAGCTTGGCTTAGTTCCGCTTTAAAAATCGAGAGCATCTAATTTGTTACATTCCCTTAATGAGGGACGATTCAGCATCAAAAACACTATCGAATTAATCGACAATAAAGTGAATCTGACAGCCGAAAGGGAGCTACGCCATGTCATTAGTCGTTCGGAGTACTTGCAGTTTTGTATACACAAAACCACTTCTATTTTGGTTTGTAAACATGTTGAGAAAAAAGCGTATGAATGTATGATTACGATGTACTATAATTGCTAAAAATATTTTCCCTCAAACATATTTGATCAAGTTTTAATTTTTTTCAATGCTTCCATGTTGGCTAAACGAAAATTTGGCATTGATAATAGTAATCAGTTCAACCATCACTGTTTGCATTGTTTTTGCATTGCGGGAATTTGGGCGAAACCATGGAAATTAATTTTGAGAAATTTTCGGTGTTGGGCTTTTCACTCATCCAGGTCTCATTGAGAATTCCGATGTCGATGGTGATCCAGTAAAATTTGACCATTTTTAACAGCCGAAACGAATTCCTATTCGCCATGGTTGGCCTGCCATCATTTCTTGGATGAAATTGCAATTTACTTCCTGGTTCAAATGGTATTTTCCTAATCTGCTGTCTTGCAGCTCGCATGGCGAAACCATTCCATTCCAGAATTGCTTTGGAAAACGTGGGAGGTGATGGGAGATTTTGAAAAATGGAGAGGATAAGGGGATATTTTGTCAACCAGTCAGCCATTGGCAAGGGCGGAATACGTAATGGCTTCTCATTTAATCTTGATAAAGTGGATCATTAGACGTCTCCATAGATTCGCCTGATCAATATAGGTAGATTTTCTTCCTTCTTTAATTCCACCTTTTATACGCTACAAGAAAGCTACGTCAAGATGGCAGCTTATGAAGGGCTTACATAGAGGATTTTGCATGCGGTCATATTGATTTTGCCTTTGTGAATACAAAATGGGTTATCAATCATATGGCTCGAATTGAGTTTAATCTTTCATGATTTAGCCGGATAGATAACTCGTGTTTTTTTCTTGTTCCAACTATGATGGGATTTTTCGTTTTGGCTTTTTCTGATGGCAATTTTTGAATCCTTCGCTGACATAGACAAGACTTAACTTAAATTTGTCCATCGTCTCTAGTGTGCCGAACCAGATTTATTTTACCCTGGAGGGCTTAAATTGTCTGGAATTGAACGTTTTGTCGACTAATGTCAGGGGTCGTTGCTATCTAACACTTATTTCTACTTCCCACAGGATATTTCAGCTGAAATACGAATTGTTGAAAGCTTTGGACGAAGCGTTAATCCTGGCAAAAGTTTGTAAAATTTGGGAGTAGCAAGTTTCGATTGGTGTGACTGATGATTAAAGCCAACGTTTAAATTGTGAAAACGATGGAAAACTCGCCAGCAAACTTGATTGTCCGTTAAGATTTATTCAGATAACGATTCCAGATTACATCATTCTTAGTTCAGTTCGCTGTGTCAAAGGATTAAAAAATTTTGGCTACTCGCTTAACACCGCATTTCACGGTTAAACGAAACCTGAAACAAAATTTCCTTCAAAGCTGTTCAATTATTTGAAAAATCTCTTGTGAGTGCGCTCGCGTTAATGATTGATGCTACCCGCATAAGGTCCATTAAAATCTCCATTAACAGTCAACTAAAATCTAACCTTACTTTGAGGTCATCCATGGTGTAATTACTCTCGCATCAGGCAATCTCTGATCAGCAAACGATGGGTATTTGTCATTAATAAAACATGGACTTTAAACAAATATGTGCAGATTGAGAAATTTTGTCTACAGTAATTGCACTCAAAGTAAACAGCTTTGATGTATTGAATATGTCAAAACTTAATCCTACATCATTCTATTTACGGTGTAATTTCATTTTGGTGAATCATTTTCATTTGATAAGAATTTTCCGTGAAAAATCTTTTTCATTAAATAAAAATGATTTACTGCGTCTGAGTTTTTTTGGGATCAAATCTTAGTCGAAGTAAATCATTTGTATTGAATGAAAATAATTTATCTTTAAAACTTTTCATTGAATGAAAATGACTTCGATTGTTATAGCGTATTAAAGTTCACCAAAGGTTTTATGACATCCGCTTCGAGACCAAATGCATTTTTTAATCATATTATATTTGTGCGTTATTCGTTAAGAAAAGAAATTCATCTGTGGTTGACAGAATGACCTACATTGCTAGCTTTCTGGGAGCACATAAAAAAGTGAGCATCGTGAGATGGATATGCAATTAAGAGTTCGATAATGGATCGTCTTTACCTGCAGTCGCGTTAAGTTTGTTGAGAATATTTGCTCAGATATGAAATGGCTATCGTGCAAGGATCTAGCCGTGTTATATAAGATAAGCAAGCTACCAGAAGTATTGTTTGCGCCTAATGCATTTTTTCATACCACTATTTCACCGACTTGGGCTTTTATGTGTTATATTTAATTCATGAAATAGCAACCGGTGGACAGCACCCCTACTTTTCTTAATGTACGGATATTGTTGCAGTTACGTCGTGTTTTACTTGAGAAATTGCTTAGCTGTGTGGATTGAAGTATTTGCTACAACAGAAATAAGAGCGCCTTGAGGCAATTAGGTCACAGCCATAATGTATCGAAAGACTTTCTGTGGTCATCAAACCCTAACATCAGATTTTGTATAGTATTTCATTAAATTATTTATTTTCTGGAATTTCGCAACGACCAGGGTTTTGTAGCGTATCATCGTCTGTTTTTACTGGATGACTTATGTAATGTATGATTTTCTAACCCTTAAAACTGTGTGTCATAAAACTATTACAGACGATGGCTGTGCCCGAATTTCAAATAAATCGATCAATATTTGTAAGTTTCCAGTCACAATCCTAAGTAATATGAAATGCACTTTGATTTAGAAATAATGTATCTTTTCAAATGCACATGTAGACCCATGCGGATTTAGAAATAAAATTGTTCATATTAAAATGTACGGCTCGAAAAAATTATTTGTTAGTCGCCTCTAGCTCTTCAGACGATACATCCAATTACCTGAAACCATTGTTTTGTAAGCCAAGAAATCTGTCACAGTAGGCCGTTTAAATTGAAATATTCCAGAAAGGCATAGTCCTTCGTGTACAAGAGACGTAGTTAAGTCTTGTAAAATGTATGAAACACACATAAAATGCATTAATACGATTGAAAATACGTATTTCGAAATGCATTTCCATTGAACATACAATTCTGAACTTCTTTCGAAAGCGTTATCGTACGTTATCGACCGCTAACCCCGAAGGACTATTCATGGCCTGAAATCCATACAGGTAGGCCTATTGAAATCAAGAAGTTCGAAATGGGCTTGTATGAGAGTATGTCATTTCTTGTGCTTTGAAACTGTCATTACTGAGAAACTTTTGATGTAAATGTACATGTAAATGCCTATATCATCAGTTTGCTTGAAGAAGCAAGCGTTGGTGTATATGATAAGAACGCATGCATAAGTGATTCTCCATATTACATGATTGATATGAGTTTTTAATAACACAGCGGCATCCTTTTTAAGAAACGATATGCTAATGTAAGGCACATAGTTAACTTATTTTTAGATGATAAAACTAAGAGTGAGTGCGCAACTTACAATAAATACTCCTATAATGTTACGGCTAGAGTTATCCTGCAAAACAGTCATTTGCAGTCACAATATAGCTTAAATGATGTTGTACATGCGAAATAGTGATGACAAAGTCAAAGGGGGGAAAATAGAAAAAGAACTGTTCTGAGTTTCTGCTATTTCAAATTTAAGAGAGATAGGGGATCTTTCAAATTGTAGAAAACTGTAATCATCTTCGGTACATTATATTATAATGCATCGTCTGCACTAGTAGTGTATATGGCAGGAATATTTCTCTAAGATTTAATTAAATTTCGTTCATGTAGATAAAGGCTCTGGGCCTGTTATTTTTTATGGATAAAATTACTCATAGTATTACCTCCAATTTATGCTCCCCCACATTTGGGGTATTGCTTGGTGAAATTACCTGGCGACGTGAACGAACGCTTCATCCATTACGTCTTACCCGTGCACTTTTCCATTATTTCTACGTTAATGTAAATTTCCAGAGAATAGCGAGTGTTATAAGCAGCTGTCTCAATTAACTATTCACTATGAATAGCCCAAGCTGCATGCATGCTAATGATCTGCTTGCGTATCCCCATAATTATTCATATAATGTTACAGGCTTCGTTCTTTGTAGTTTCACTTTACATTAAAATTAACTTGTTGGTCGATTTATCGAACACGATGCAGTCATCAGCTAACCCGTTCACGGCACACTTCAAATTAAATTAATACAAAGGGAACATTTTTAAAGTGATAGGTGTACGAATTGCAAGAAGGTGATGCAGTCAGGCATGAAGCAATTATATGTTGGATTCCTTTATCCGGATGGAACTGATGCACCAAAACCCATTTTCATGGCTAACGAAAGACGTTTTATGGTACACAGTAAATTTGTAAATGAACTTGATCGGTGACCAGTTCTGATACTGATTTATCATCAAAGCAACTAAATCATGCGCAAGAATGACGTTCGCTAAACCTACGAGCATGTAATCATGCTAAACTGTTATAATGTAATGCTATAAATTATAAATAACTATATTAATGCATGTACATGTACGTCAGCAGTGAAATACAATGACCATTAGTCGAAATAAGCGTTCGTCATTCAGTAATTGTTATATGGAAAATGATATTCGACAAAAGCATTCCTTAATTCAATTATCCATGATATATTGGTTCAGATCTATTTAATTAACGTAATGGAGGTCTATGATTTCTCCATAGCTGGTATAAATCTATTCATATTTTAGTCAAGAGAAGCCACATCATGAAACGTCAGAAGCTATTGAGGTTGGTCTTGTACAATTGACAGCAAATTGTCCAAATTATCCAGAAACTTGAATTCAAATTAAGAATATATCAGTAGGTAACCTGGTCGGTTCCTTTAACCAAACCTACGTAAGGCACATTTATTTTTTTATTTTTTTCAGTTTTTTCTTTTTGTGCTCTATCCCAGCTAACATCTTTCCAGTGATTACGCCTTACTGAAAGTTTAACGAGATTGGTTTCTGGGAGCAGCAAAGGAATCTTCCATTAAGTCTGAAGATCGACCCAATTTAACAACGTTAACGTTAGAAAACCTCCATTGTCTAAGTATCGATTGCCATTTATTTGCAAGTGCACTTAACATTTTTTAGAAATGTAATTTGAACATTTGGAATATCATTGGCAGTTGTAAATCCCCGGGGCTAAAACATTTTTAATTCCACTATTCAAGTTAACGATAGGTGATACTCGTTTAAAAACAACAATGTTCTGTAACCATTTATTTCACTTATAACTGCCCTGAGCTCTTGTTTCTGCATGTGCTACTTAAAAGAGAATTAGGAAAATTAATTTCCTTAGATAGGCATCTTCTCTCCTAACTCTGAAAGTGTTTATTATCCAATAAAAACATAAAAACCGTTTAAGGTTGTAATTGTTCCTCAGTGGGCGTATTTTTTTTCATTGACACATACATGTATCTAAACGTAACATATTTTGCTCATAGTAAATGTTTTCACGCTAGTCTTTTCTGCCTCTCGATTACAATTTTGTAATTTAATGACAATTCGTCAGAGTCGGTATTTCCTATGTTTGCAGCATGCATAGCGAGCACAAATACGATATCGAAAATGAACTTGCCCATGGACTAGTTACAATTTGCGAAAACAGTGCCATCTATGTCATGCTTAATGCATCTACTTAATGTAGGATTTACAATCAGAAAATGGCGTACCAACATGGCCATTGCAATATCTGTAGACGAGAATGACCTCCGTAATCCTAGGCTGGTGTATTCCGAAGTACCCTTCGGGAAATATCTGCGCAATTTCTGCGATACATTTGTCCAATTTTGATTGCCAAATCTGTGCCAGTGGGAATATACCCCTAATCACATTTCGAATGCTTGATTGATCATTTCTAATCTCCACACGCTAGTCGTGTAAGCCATTGTCTTAGCTTTGGTGAGTTGCGATAGTTGATGACTGAGATAAAATAGAACTTGTACTTCCTGTAAGTTTCTCCGAATCCTCTCCAGATTAGGGGAGGCGATGGTCGTAAGAATGCCTTCTGGGAATCCACGCTGAAAGCATTACATGATTGGTCTTTATAAATATTTTCCATAACATATTTTCATTGGCTAACTTTACTGGGTATGTAGGCGCAAACTTATAAAAAATAACAGGAATTCGACTACATAATCATACAACTTTGTTATAGGATAATTGTTTGTCGACCGTTGACAAGCACAAGTACATGTATGTTGTATAAAAAAAACGCTGACGTAACAAGATGAAGATCCACGCAAAATAAAACTCACGTTTATTCTTCTTTTGAGAAACTTGCATAGAATTAATGTGCGTGTGGAAATGCTATTTACGCTCGTCCTTAAAAGCCTCCATAATGAAAATACAATTGTAAAACACCACTTAAGCTTTGAAGTGCTTAATTCAGATATACTTATTTCTCTTATCATTCTGAATTCGTTGACAAGCTTCATATAAATAAATTGCTTCATTATAAAAAGTCTTTTAAGAAAACTAAAGAATAGGGTTTTTGAAACTACAATATATTATTCTAGAAGATAAATGTTAAAACCAAACGTAGCTGATGTCTCAGTTAAAATTTGACGTGCACTGAACCTTTCGTACGATTAATTCCAAAAAAATAATTACGTTCGCCCGTTATGAAAAAATGTTTAAAAAAAGTAAAGAATACATTTTCTTAAATGTTTTCGCTTATAATGGGGAAGCATATTTAAAAGCTGTGTCTCATAAAGTAAACTTTTGTAATTGTACGAAAGATACAGTGCACATAACATTTTAACTGAGACAATGGCGACGGTTTATTTTAAAATTTATGTTATTAACAGGAAATAATTGTGATAGACAAATGTCTAAGATTAATAAATCTCAGAAACAAATCTGCTTTATAGTTATGTAGCTTAAATGCGCAAATCGCTGAAGCAGCATTATATCAGTGCGAGCACAAATACGGTATCGAAAATGAACTTGCCCATGGACTAGTTACAATTGGCGAAAATTCTCAGGTTCAAATTGGCATTTCTAGTAAAATTGGTTGAATCGTTTTCGAGAAATCGCTTCATCAGACATCGCTCGCGACAGTTTTGATTCCTAAGAGGCACCCAAGAGCTAATAGGTTTAACTTTCATCTGCAAATCACCTATAGCTCCTGTAAAGATGAAAAGATACAGTACGTAACGTGCAGTATTGCATAGCATTGATATTTTTTCCTCTGTCTTATGAGTAGCCAAGCGTGTGAGGCAAACGTGTAAAATCTAAGATCTTATGTTTTTTCTGTTGTACAGTATGTCGAAATGTGGGTCATCCGCATTTGGTCTGTGCTTAACATAAATGTGCCACGTTTGCTTCCTTCCGACAATATATATATATATATATTCATCGTTGTTTGGAATACCTCAGTATGTAATTACTTTTCGAATTATGCATATGACGTTATTATACCGTGGAATCTATCAACATATTCGCGCCGCGATATCCGTGATAATCTCATAATCTTCTTTCTCGAGATATCCAATTTGTTAAACAGTATGTGCATAAAATTTGCACTATTTTCTTCATCTTTGATGCTTATAGCGGTACGAGTTCCTACAGCGTAGGCCAGTTTGTTTGCTTTTTCTACGCGACGTGTTTCATGATTTAAATTCATTCTTATATCTAAACGGATAACCGTCTGGATTGTGTCCAACAATCATAACGGTAAATTCCGTTTATCGTCATTCTCAGGCAATATAGCCCTTTGAGTTTATAAACCATTTGAAGGCCTTGCGTTCTTCTTACTTTGTATATACATAAAGGTCACGCACCGAACATTATGGAAATCACTATCAGGGAGAGAACTATTTGGTTCCATTAGCACACTGGCATTATTTATCTATAACGCCATGCTCCTGCCTCTAAATTTTCAAAAATGGTTAGATAAATGAATGAAAAATACACATAGGTAAAATATTGTATAAAATTAGTTGCTGGTTGTATAAAAACGAGGGCTGAAATTGCTATAATAACTCGCCAATTATGCATTATCTTAGCATTTTTGGAAATCGAGAGGCAGGAGCTTGACGTTATGAATACCTATTGTATTGCCAGTGTTGTGTTTTGATTTATGGGCTAATGGAACGAAATGGAATTCCCTCCCTGGCAGAGATTTTCTCGGCAGTAGGCCACAGATGGCGCTAATATATACAGCACCGTACGCAGCTGTGAATTTCGGGTTTGTCCTCTCGCCTATTGCTGGTTTTTATGGTCTTTGTTCAAAATGGGGGCAAACACAGCACACACCCTTCCATTGCTGGTAGATGCCTTACAGGGGCAATTTTCAAACTTTTTCCCTAATGCATTGCCTGCTTCTTGTGTACTTGGAATGCGTTCCAGCAACGGAATACGTGTTCTGTAATAGGAGCCCATTTGCAGAAAATTTTCTCCTTTCTTCATCCGACATGGCCACGCATTTCTTACTTTGTCAGGCTGCAAGTGATCCCCATGAGAAGCAGCAGCGCAACTCTGACGAGTGATAAATCGATTGCAAGAACTAATGTTAATCTTTAGGGTAGGGTTAATGGCGTTTGTTGCCCGAAGACCTTCTTAGAGGGCAAAATTACCGACGCATTACATGGGGCTGTACGTTTTTCTGCGGAAATTACCGATTTTGTTTTTTGAGAGACTACATGCCTCTTTATCTGCCTTCAGGAATTGACCTGGAATAACATTAACAAGATTTTAAAATGTTGATCGTACTTCCCTTTTTCCTCTTGTTCCTGGAGTATTCTAAGAAATCTTTCTCAGTTACGCCGCGCCGTTTCGCCTAAAGCTGGTAATCATTTATTTAGTATAGTAAGTAACCCTAATCGAATTCGGCACTCTGGGCTGCGCAAGCTACATTTATAGAGCGTTTTACGATTTATGTGCCAGACACATCGTACTGTGCAAAAATGAACTTAAAATTTCCAGTGAATTCCGTACAATATTCTTGATGAACAAGTCAAAATATATATATTGCGAGCTGCCTTACCTTCATCAAGGGTATTTAATTTTAAATGCGAATTTACTCAACCTTTAAAACTTTTCTGGCAGAAATTGTTGTAATTCATGTATGGCCTTTTTAAGAAATGCACAGGACTGAGAAGTATTATATTAAACTAGATTTAAATTTAATAGATTTGAGTGCTTAATCTGTGATTTCCGGAAAAAATTATCGCTTGTCTGAAATCTAGCGTCTCCGAGCGTTAGCACTGAGTATTAGTGATAATAAATTTCAACACAATGGTTCCTAAACGTATAGCGAACTAGATCTTCAATAAAATCAGACTGTAAGTAAACTTTATTCGTTGTCTGAAAACGTCGTAAATTGTATTTGAAATAACTTTTTATTTCGCCAACAGCTGTTAAAATCCAAAATACTAAATCATGCTAGACGTTATTAAAGTAATTTTAAGTCCGGAAAACTACGTTGTTTTTACAATACCAAATCCTTTCGAAGCCATGTACACTGTATAATACATGTAAATGTATAGTATAATCGTTATGATATGTAAATACAGGGTTCCCACAGGACCTGGGATTCCTGAAAAACCTGGAAAAGTCAGGGACATTTCTACCTCGCCGGAAAACCTGGAAAAGTCAGGGGAATTATGAAAATTTCTCAACAAGTCAAGTGATTTCCTAATTTCCAATTATAATTTAAATCCATGAGGTATTTCATACGCTGTACGAAGCATTTTGTTCAAATCCAAAATTTCACAAACTTTGTCACACTCGTAAAGTTCAATTCAACAGTGTCTGAGGCTTTGTAAGAATTAACATAAAAGTACTATTCCTTCGTTCCGTTAAATATTATTTCTAGGCAATTTTTTAACATGAATTAAGGCCAAAATCCTGGATTGAAAAAAAAATGTCCTATACAGCGCTTCATTAATTTGAAGTCCTCAGTACTTTTCTTTAGCAAATTATTAGGCAAAATGTATAATTTCTAATTTATTTATTGAAATATGTTTAGCTTAATACTTATAAGGAAGTTGTTTTTAAAGAAATTTATTCCGTAATTATTTGTTATTGAAATAGTATAGAATTGCTAAGTATAGACAAGTATAGGTTACAAATCTATAATTGGTAATCTCGGTTATAATTTGTTTAGACCGCAGCATTCCATTGCATGTGCTTGATATTCCTCAGCTATTTTAATTACAGAAATTTAGATTAAAATCCATAATGTGTGATGCATTTTTCAAGCAAGTTTGCCAACGGCATTCCATTAATAAATTGAAGCACATGAAATAGTTTTTTTTTTCATGTCTTCACCTCGATCATCTCCCACGTTCTAGCTTTTTATCCTAGTCCACTAATTAAGCATTATGTACATGCAAAGGCAGGTTCTTTTCACTTTTTTGGTACATGGGAAAGCCTTTCAGGACAGAGGAAAATTAAAATTTTAACCTGTGAAACCTAGGAAAGTCAGAGGGTTTTACTGGACTAGGGATTTAAATTCCAAAGCAATGACAATGATTTTTAAAACCGTTCTACGTCACATGTTGTGCCTTTTAAGGCTGGATGGAAATTGGCAAGTACAATATTTAATATGAAAGTTTTGAGAATGGATTATTTGAAGATTTAATTAAGCAGGTAATTTAATTTTGTTGGCGACGTTTAGCTAAATTGGTAGAATTTTACAAATGTTAGAAACAATTAATTTTCTTCCATTAATTTACAGTATTTTTCATTATATATTTCGCGAACTGGGATGAGCAAATGATTGTGAGAGACGAGAATTGTTGGTATTTCACTTCAACAATTACATATAAATTATGGTAGACGTCTCTGGCTCAAGGCAACTGAGGTTAACTGAATTTATTTATTCCTTGTTAATATTTATTGCCTTACAAGTTTTAAGGCCATGCATTCACGTTTGTTAAATTAATTTTTTTGTACTTGTAATGCTAGTCTTATATCGATTAGTTTTGTTATGTTCTTCTTCAGTTATCGTTTCTCTACTGGAAAATAAGCAGCAGTTATAATGATCTTAGCTCTGATATCGTGCATGCATTGCTATTCAGCAAGGTTTTAGCTTTTTGGCAGTTCTAAAAAAATGCACGTCGTCGTCTTGTGTAAGTAATTTTAAGTTTGCTTACAAAATGCTGCGAAAGTGGAAACGTCGTGGAGCTTGTTGTTCGTTCGCGCATCTAATTAGATGCAATTTAAGTCGTTCCATGATTGTAATGGCTAGACGAAAAAATTAAATTGTTGATCTTAATCTAGTTATTATGGAAAAAAATAATTGTTTCAATTTTCCTTTGTTGACTCGCCTTCTATATATGTATAAAATACAAGAGTGTCTTTGGTGTCGTGCGAGCTTGACTTTTTCATTCCAATGCTTATGGATTTCAGATTCCTGCAACGTATTTTATCCCTGTCATCCTCTTCTCCGCCTTTTTAACATCCATGTCCACGGGGGATAACAACACTCACATTCAGGGAAGATACAACACCCATTTGGTATCATTTTATCCAATTTCATGGCTTTTTTCTCACCCAAACGCAATATTCAACACTGTCACTAAAAGCCCTCACCCTATCCGTCCCCACGGATAGCCTTAGCTATAGACACATTTTGAATAGCCACTTTCGCCCTCGTTTCATGTCGAGCCTTCTCCTCGATCTGTGATACGAATGCTTATTTGCATTTGTTCGGCTGTCTTTGTAAACATGTTCGCCTGCTTTCTTGCAATTCAGCTTTGATATGACATTATTTATAATTAATCACCCTGGTTTTATTCCATGTATTTTTGATGCGTGTTTTGAACGTGATCTCGGTTGTGAGTACCTTGCTTTATTGCGTGTGCATGTGTAACTCAAATGGATAACGGCATCAAAAATTGCATTTACATGCATATTTGACATTTTGGATTCAGCGCACCGTAGGCTTACGTGATTTTCAATTACATTCCTCGCAATATGCATCTGAAGTGAAACGTGCAAAAAATGTTTCCATTGTATTGAATTGCAAATGTTAAAAAATCTATACTTGTTCCAATGTAAAACTTAATTTCGAATACGACGTTGAACCATTGCATGAAAAGCTTTATCTAAAAGGTGTATCTAAAAGATGTTTTGTTTTTAAATTATAATACACTCTAGAAATACAATATATTCAATGTGAAATTTCCTTGTAAAATATTATTGATACTTTGTTGGTCTTTATATTGTTGTTTAAGTCCGTATCAAATCTTATTAAAATGCATTTTAAAGTGCATTTAAATGTAGTATTTTACTGAGTCTTTTAAAAACGCTTGGTAAGGTATTAAAAGTACTTCCATTTATGCAGTGCAATCAATTGGAAAGTAATCATCTTGAGTATAAACTGCTGTTTTTTGGAAACTGACTTTTCAAAATGGCATTTCTGCTAGCGTATTTTCGATGCCAGAGGAGCATTTTTCATCGGCTTGGGTATCAAGCTGGCTTTTGAACAACGAAAGAAAGCAAGCATCAATCTTTCTATCGATGGGCTTTCACAATTGCCAATGGCATCTTCCGCTCTACTTTTGATGTGATTTAAAACGAGCTGACCAAAGGAAATTAGACTTCTTCTCTTTCTTCTGCCCCGACTCCTTCTCAATTTTGTTTCTTACCATGCATGAATGACTAAGAAATGACGTAGCCCAATCATAAATCTCCGGGCCTCTGCTTCCGCTATTAAAACGGTCTTTCTTCAAATGGCATACGAAGCATGAAAGCCGTTGCTGTTTGTCCATGGCCCATAATTCTGTATTTACGCCACTAAATGATCCCACGAACATGGCGAGCCGTTATTGGAAGAAATAGAAGCATGCGTCACAACGTAATCTTCTGCATGAGGCAGACATTTTGGTCATTTTCGACGTTTTAATAGACTTCACTAAAAGCCACTTATTCTCATGCTTGCCAACACTAAAAAAAGAAACTCATTCCGGTACATTAATGTAATTGATTTATAATTCTAGCGAAAAGAAAAAGAAAGTTTCGTCGGTGTTTATTTGAAAACTGTAGCTCGCAATACTCGCTTCTGTTCAAGTTGTAAAAATCTCAACTAGGTGCAATTGATTGCAAATCGTGACCCTGTTATAAGTTCATTTGGCGTAGAGTAGAGAAAAACGTATATCCGTTCTATAGAATGCACTGTGTATTGGTGCTATTTTGAGTTATTTTAACACTTCCAGCTTAAACAATAGTTTTTATTGCTCTTCTAATCCCAATACTACAGTAGCTGTATGTACTCAACATTTTAATATATTGTCATTACAGCCTACAGTCTAGAATCTGTATTCAACTTATTTTAAATACTCTTTTCTAAATTTATGGAATTTCAATAATTCAGTAAATTGACCAACTAGCCTACGTAGCTTGCCCACGTCTGGAAAATATCGCAAAAAGAAATATTTTACTAACTTCTGACCTTCAATAAAAATAATAGAAAATGCATTGAGAGATTAGCGTTGTTTCCCGAGTTAAAACTTCTTGAAAAAAATCTGTTGTTTTGTGTTTTCTTCTCTGGGCCTAATCACCCTATCTCGAGACGTAATGAGTTTGTGGGAATGTACCGCTAAAATCCTCTCTGTGCCATAAGCTCAATTGAATCTTTTGTGAAGATCTGGAAGTGCTCATTTTGTCCAGTTTCCTTTTGTTACTAATCTTTTTACCAATGAAGATGAATGCGTCTACTACACGTCACCGCGATTACGCTTGGTGCGTGTAAGGAATGCTCAAATTGTATATTTATCCAATAGATACCCGATTAATAATGCTCTTTATATTTGTGGACCATTGCTTGTTGATTTTAAAGTTGATATTCGCAGGCATTAAGGCTGCCTGTCTAGCTCATAACTAAGGGAGTCTTTTATATTGACCGATTTTTTAAAGCGAGAGTTATGAAATTTTCAAGACAACCATTCTATTTATAGAATCGCTTTTGAAAGCATTATGAAATCTATCATTGACTGGGATTTTGTTCTCCGGATTCACGCGTGAAGAATCACGCCAACGTCATAAGGCATCTTGAGATTTCAGCACCTCCAAATATATGCTCATTCCTTCCTTACCCACGGGTGGTGAAAACTGTTTTAGATTATGTGTATTACACATTCGGCATTGTAGTAACAAACTATAACGCCCTTTCAAGATGAAGCTTCCGTTGTAATCTAGGATTAATACTTAATCTTAGCTCAAGTCATCAGCATAATTATGTTATTCGTGCAAGGGGCCGTAAAATCCTTTATGGACGTAACAGGCTGGTAGGGAGTTGGTGATTCACAAAACTCGGATGCTCCTGGAGTCGATTGGGGGTGGGGGTTCTGAAATTTCGGATGTAAACTGGCCTCAAGTGGCAGAGTGACCTATGAACCTACGTAAACAAATACACTGATTTTTAGAGGCGATAACATGTGTTAAAAAACAATAAAAATGACCTACTTCATGTAGTATTTTACATGAAATACTGTAAGTACTTCTAGGAGAAATGATCTGAAATAGACATCATCTGTATTTAATTTTGACATCATGCTATATGGAAATTTGATTTTACTTTGATTGAAATTTAACGCCATTTCACATCGAAATAGGACAATTTTTATCAGTTTTTGGATATTCTGATAATTGAAATAACGCCTTTCATCCGGACCACTTGTGTTATTTGGGGGCCAAGGGACTGGTCAGGGAAGGATGGGGGAGGGGGCTTGTATTGTGTTAAGGACGACCATAAACCAAAGAAATCCGAACAAATATGGTGCTGGGCAAAAAATACATTAGGCTATCAGGTAAACCGGGTTGCTGCATCGAAGGCATTTTAATTAATTGAATAGTCAAAAAGACCATTTCGGATTATGCGGCTGCCAAATCTGCTAATTTGATAAATGCTAGCTGCATTGTATGGCAAGACAATGTCAATAAGACGAAAACTTGGAAGGAATTGGTAGTAACGATTGTAAAGCATACCTACGTTAATG
>JAQIXS010000524.1:0-44379 GCA_034700785.1 Rossiulus vilnensis | reverse complement strand
AAGTGGCAATAATGATTGTAATGAATAATTCTTTACAACATATTATTTGCACAACACTAAGCAACTCACCAATCCTGGAGGTGGAGGCCCTCCTGGGCGAGGCGGCAATGGACCTGGCAAACCTGGTACAGGTGGAGGACCACTGTGGCTGTGAACTGGAGGAGGCAACCTTGGCGGAGGTCCTATGGGAGGACCATTTGGTCTCATACCTGGTGGCATCTGCGAGTAATCAGGAGGGTACAAAGGAGGCGGTGGTCCACTCAAAGGAGGAGGCCCCAAAGGCCCTCCTGGCGGTCGCATTGATGGTGGAGGAAATTGAGGAGGTAGTCCTCTTGATCTTGGTGGACCTGCTATTGAACCACGTGGAGGACCCATAGGCTGTTGAGGACCCTGACGGCCTGAATTGGCTTAAAATAATACCCAATATATTTTATTACCAGCTGCATCTTAGTTAAATTCAATTAGGCAATTTTTCTTGGACGTTTAAACAGTTTACGACATCAACTAGCCATGCAGCAGTAAACTTTGAATTGGAAAAAACCGTGAATCATTTTACCCATATCAAATAGACTGCTTCTATTTGACATGGGTCTATTAAAAATTAGGACAAGTAACGTGAAAAACAAGTATTATTTTATTTTAAAATTCTTAATTTACCGAGCAATAAATTCACTAAGGTATGAAATAAAATCAGCTACATGGAATAATAGGGGAAAGTGCATGATTTATGAACAACATAAAAACAAATATCAAATCTAAAACATTGTATATTGCATAGCTGTTATGTTAAAATGCATGTTATTATATAAAAAATAGAATATTTTATAAAGTTACAATAACGTTACAATACATGTATCATTGATAAGAAACATTACTGTCAACATTAGTTGAAATGATTCTTACAATTGCCACTGCCTGGGGCTCCTGGTTTCCTTGACTGCATCTCAAATTGACTCAGTGCTTGCCGATTGCAGTGAGTGACAACTGGAGTTTGTCCATGCAATTCTCTATAAAATAATTTTAATTAAAAATATAAACCAAAAATGCATTATAATATCATTACATGTACAAACTACTTGCTTTTTTGGCAGCTTTTCCAAAACTAATCTTGAAGATGATTCTGACCCCAGGGTTATCACACAAAACCTTAAAATAAAAACACATGATAAAACAAATGCTTAACAAATATTTTACAATAATATTTCATTAATCACTGATCTTTACATACCCCTTTGATTGACCATTAGCTCGGTTTTCATAAAATTTGATGTCACTCATATCATTAACTCCCAGAATGTTAACAGCATCTGTTATGTCCTGATCAGTAGTCCACTAAAATAGCATAACAGATACGTTTAAAGATAACTGGATAAACCCGTAAGATATTAACTAGTTTCGTGTACTTGCCCATGTCAAATTGCCAATATAAAGAGGAACTCTCTTGCCAAGATGAGATCCTGACCCAATTGATGAAGAGGAGAGCTTTGGACCATCACGATCGACAAGATACTTTAGATTAGAGAATATTCAGAAATGGATTTATCAAAAAAAAAAAAAAAACGAAAACGTACAAAAATAAACCTATACATTTACTAGAACAAGTGTGAGGAAATGCTCCAATAGTTAAAATTAAAGAGTTTTAGGGCAAACGAAATTAAGTGCTAGAAACAATAACTAAGGAATATCCAACATTAAAAGATATGAAGCACAAAACATAGTATCAATTTCATTTCTAGAAAGAAAGCATGTAGTGCTTACATCATCCCCATTTTCATCTCCATTATCCTCTCCAGCAGGTGTTGTAATCACATCATCATATAAATCCACTCCACCGTCATGATTGTAATCACCATCCTATTTAAAAAATCACAACAAAACGTTTTAACCGACAGTAGGTCTAGTGTCATTTGTATCAGACCAGTTTGTTCAGGGAACACCTCATTTAAACGTTTCATTACTATTTGTGTCATTACTACTGTGTCAACAAGGTAGTGAATTAAGAGGTTACTCTGTCTAAAACTGCCGTGTAAAAGGTAATGTTCGGGGTAGCAACATCACAAGTATTTGTAGCAATTCATAGGAAAGTTATATGCAAGGGAAGGTTGTGAATATTTAAACGAATGTCAACACAATTATGGATAAAGATGCTATGATTACTAATGTCTACTCGCCTAAATGTGATTCCGACACAAAGCTCTGCCAGTTACGCCCTATAATTAACTGAATTACTATTCAGTTAAATATATGGCAACTTGAGGGCACTCTGTACGGGCCATTAGGCCTAACAATGACCAAGCGCAACCGCTCTTAAAATCAAAACAAGTCTTATTGCGCCTACACATGAGACCGGTTTTAACTGAAGCTTATCATCACAAAGTTGCTGCACAATCATAAACATTGAGCAGAGAGTTTGTAAATAGTCAAAGTTGCCAATAAGTGCATGTTTTTGGGACAACGGCGACAACAAAGGAGCCATTTTGAAGGGCTCAACTTTTCTTGAATAAACCAATAAATATCGGTACACCCTGCCAACATTTGCTGGCATTTTCTTACGTGAAGCGTTCAGGGCCTGCCCAATGGCTGGTAACGATCAAAATAGTATTACTAACCTGATTAAATTCTGGCTCCAACTCCTCGTCATACAAATCTATATCCACGCTATCCGCCATTTTAAAAATATGAGCCTATGACGTCACCGTTCATAAATTCCCGCGCCTTCAGCAACAGATGGCAGCACCTGACGCGGATAGCTTCTGAAATTCTCAAGAAATAGAAACCAACAAAATGCAGCGAGTGATCAATTATCGAACAATATTGTTCATATCCACCTTTGTCTCGGTTTTTATTTACAGCCCTCTGCATGTCCAGTCCCATTTGGGTAAACGCGGGTATCAAAATAGAATAGAATAGAAATTGAAAAATAAACCATAATGCATGTATGAATTATATGTTAATAAGAATCGAATCGAAATAGTTTAATATACAGTAAAACAGGTAGTTGAAATTAATTTGTTTCCTAGAACTATTCAGTAATATTATGAATTGCAACAATGGCAATTTAGTTGCAAATACGTATTATAACCACAGTCAGCAGTAAACCAGAAATCCCAGAATATCGGTTTTTTTAGTTCCCAGTCAATTTTACCCAGTTTTCAATCAGTTGTATGAACTTCTATTTATGTCAAACTCGAAAGACAAACACGGTGTCTACATTTCCATGACTCTTCTGTGACTTCCAAAAATGTCCATTTAAATTATAATATGGAGCTCTTAACACAATTCAAAGAAAATTAGCATCTAATTGACTTCATCATGACATCTCGAAACAAATCATGAAAAGACAACCTTTTCTATTCTATTCTATTGTTAGTGACCTTTTTAATTTTGATAACTTGATTAATTACATTCGTATTAGTTGAGGGTGCCTATAAATCTTTCTTCTATAAAGCAATACTGGTCATATGAGGAGCGATTTTGGGATCCAATTACAGGCGAAAGAGGCGAACTCTTCCTTACATAAACTACCGAATATTTAAAAAGATTTCATTTACATTAGTATTTTATGATAACGCTTTTCTTGTTTTTTTATTTAGTAATTTTTCTCTTTGTTTTACTGTGAACTAGTGTGTAGAATATTTCAAAAAAAATGTATTTTAGAGTTTCACATTGAAATTTAGATTTTAGAGCGACTTTGAAATATCAAAAAAAGGCAACGTGAATGACGAAGCATATAAAATAAAAATTTCAACAAAGCCGATAAGCAATGATTTGAATACCTAAAACTTAAAAGTAAATTCAAATAATAACGCATTATCAAAAAGTGTTAATTATTCATATGGTGTTTTTTCCCGACATTAAAATTGAAAATATAAAGGCAATAGAAACTTAAGTTTTATCATTTTACTCTAAATAAAAGATCTGACGGTAATTTATGCATTGGAAACTTTGCCAGTTTTTGTTCGTTAGAGCACGTCAAAGTCTTTGATGAAAATGTCTGAAATCGATTCTTGCAAGAACCCTTTCAAACCAACTTCTTAGAAGTGATCACCGTCCTTACAAGTAATTCCATTTCTTTGCAATTTCTACACTTTCGGCATGGGCAACATATTTCATGAAATGGAACGAGACTGAAAAAATCAGTCTTCGATATATTAATGCACATATCTACTATCCAAATTTTTTAATTGTAAAAGTGCGAAATGGAAAGGCCTACTAAAAATGAGTTAGGTTACGTTGATAAAGTAAATGTTTACCTTCACATAACAAGTCTATGCAACTCAACTTGAGAAAAGTTTCCTACGATGATTTTTTTTTAATCACGGCCTTCAACAGGCTCTAATTCTCGCGATGCCAGACTTGAAAATTTATGAAAGGATTACCAAAAGGTTGACAATTTTAAAACGACCCCAGAAATGTGCGTGGGTTTGGTCACCTAGGCAACCGCGCATGCGCGACGATCGCGCTGCCTGGGTTTGTCTTCATCCCTGGGTCATGTTTCCTCAAATCCCTGTCGTGCTGAAAGCGTGCAGCATGGCATCGGTAAGCTTGGTGCGAAAGTCATGAACCGAAAGGGAAATAAGACAAACACGCTTTAACATGGAGTAACAGCGATCAACACGCAGAAAAAGTGGTGCTAAACCTGGACTTACATTGGAACATCCAATTGATCGGCATTACTTCCTGTTTGAACTATCCAGGGCATTGCATTTCATGTTATCAGGTAAGGCCTTTCACATCTCATTGCAAGAGCTAATGCAGTTTGCAAATTTAGCTAAATCGTACTTTGATTTGGAATAAAATTGATTTGGAGTTCGTTGAGCATTTACCTTTGTGTTTGACTGCTTAATGATATCTCCAATATGTTCATAAAGTAGTGTACATTTAAGAACTTGCATGCATGGTACTAAGGGGTCGGAACCCTTGTTTAGGTCTCGGAACACTGCATTCTCAAGCCGATTACTTTCCAAATGTTGCAATTCGGAATATCAGTACTCATAGCATGAGTTTTATAAACTCTTAATTTTAATTTGTATTGTCTATTTTTGAAAATATGGTAATTTAAGATTTTGTACAAACACTTCCGGTTTCCAACATTTCCCAAAGAGCGTGACATGAACTTTCTTCACGGATGGCCTTAGAAATTCACATCTCAATATTTCTGCAAAATGGCACGGATAATTGAGGCAAGAAATATGGGCATTAAGCAGATTTAAGCAAGCTTAAGTAGATAATATTTTATCACTTCTCATTTTATTGCAACGCTAAGTCACGCTGAGCTCTGTAATTAGTATTAAAATTACCATCGCTAAATTGGGTGAAATCATGGCTGTGAAAGTGCGATGGAAAACTAGGCTGTGGCGAGCTTACTTGAATCAAACGCTAATTTACTGCTTGATTATACTTCTAATTAGATTTTACATGAAAGAAGAACTTCTTGGAAAGGCGTTTAGTATGATGGGCAAATATTTTTAACAAACAGCCACAACTGCAAACAAACAAAACACACGAACAATGCACATTAGCTTTGGTTTTCGAGGAAGAAGTTATGGAAATTCAGCGCACTGAAATTGGCTATTCATTATGAGCTAATTTATTTTATTAAGGTTTGGAATTCCAATCTAATTTGCAATCTAAACTCGACATCATTAGGCTACATCTTCCGTAATTAATACGTGCGTGGAATAATTGAGATTTAACTACTACAAAATAAACGTATTTGCTATTTTTATTTAAATATTTGATAAATTGTCTGTTCTAAAGCTCAATTTATTTATGACTAATGTTTCTTCCGAAATTGCGATGTTCATGCGGCCACAAAGGCGCGATACTAATAATAATTACTAGTGTGAGTTCTCAGTAACAATGCAATTAACGCTACCATTTCAAGTAAATTAATGTTTATAAGGAATGATAACTTGTTAACGTGTTGGAAGGTTTTAAAAGCGGACAAAATGTTAGCCTTTTATTAATGATGTATGGTGACCTGCAGGGAATTGACGAGGAATTTTTGAAATTTGGACGTTCAAAATAAATAAATAATTACCTATGATTTTATTCCAAATTCCATTTCACAACATTATATGTACTTCGTGTTGTTTATTATGTTTAATCCATAAATGTTTGGTTTACATGCTCATGTCTGTTGTATCTCTTCATAAAACATTAATCATTTATTTTAAAATAAGATGATTCAACTCCGAAGAATACTGCTGCTATAAATCAAATGTGTGCTGACTTTTCATCTAAAAGGAAGTGTACACAAAATAAATGTCTTGTCAATCAAAATATGTTTTCTAATATTTTGTCAAAAAGACAAGGTTAAATCTTTATCTTTAGTAGCCACTTAGTACTAAACAGTACAATGATGAGTAAGATCAGATAGGATCACATCTCTATTAGACATTGTGAAGGATATAGAAGCAGTCATGCACGAGACTTACTTAATCCACACTTATTACACTGATGCTTGGATTACAAACGTTAGGCGCAGAGTTAAGCTTGAACTGAGAAGGTATCGGATATTCATATCTGGACACCACATTCACTGTCAAAATAATGCTTCAGTAATAATGGGAGAGGAAAATTCAGCTCGATAATAATCATGATAAGTGCCCTTAAACCATATAAGAAAACCAAGAAAGCGTATAACAGGTGATGTTCAACAATTCGCATGACTGCAAAATAAAACGTTTAAATTTACAAAGGGTTCTCATTATCATTTAGATAGCTTAAACTAACAATACACCCAAATGAATGTGCAAAATCAAGAAGCATTATCATCCAATATTTTTTTAAATTAAAAAACAGCATTTCATGAGCATACAGAAGTCCCAAAAATCAGAATAATGTGAGTCGGTTTAGCAAGGATCGAAATGTTAAAATATTACATACATGTGAATGTAATTTGCGTGCATTGCATGTAATGAGCGACTTGACCATGCGCTGTCAAGCTGAGACTTGATTTAATAAGTTATGGATTTACTGCGTTTCATGGCGTCATATGTAGTTCACAAGTAAATTCTAATAGCAGATGGAACTGGAAAAATCGGCAATTTGGTCGCCCTGCATTTCGTGTAATACAAGTACATTGTATTGATCATTTTCCAGTGTTATGGTCACGACCTTTGTAAATGCCGAGTTAACCCGGTGCCATGTGATAACTCTAGCGTTGTTTGGAATGAACAAGAGATGAGACAAACATGAACGAAAATCGATATAATTATTTCTAGCGATACACAGCAATACACACCAGTTGTTAATTGAATGAGCAGTATTGATTTTCACTGAGGTCCAATTCATTAAACGAAAAATCTCGAGCTAGGTGCTTGTCCTGTAAGAGGTTATCGTTTTGGGTCGAGTGTATAGAAGCAGTAAAGACCACGTGTGGCAAGTTGCATAATTTGTTCAATAAATTATGGAACAAAGCAATGCTAACTGCGCTGCAGTGCATTTATTCAAATTAACTGATGCAACGAGCTACAGCGATTATTTACAGAAAAATGCATAAAATACACCTCACTCAACAGATGTTTCCTTTAAATTAAAAGTAGACCTTAATTCAATGGCATTAGTTGCATTAGCCAGGATTTCAAATCATAATATTACTACCCCGGAGGGTCTGTACACACCAGATTTCTAACTCATTAATAACCGTGTTCTAAATAGTTGCAAGCAATGTTTTCAATACAGACTTTGATTTGTCCGGTGCTTTATGGAGGTAATCTTATTTATAAAAATTCTCTCATGTTCGCAAACGACGAGCAACAATGGGTCAGCCTATGCGTAATGAAATTATTGCTAAAGCTTTCAGGCATCATCTTTAGAGATGATCTCAACCATGTGAATAATTTTCGGTCTGGCAAGTAAATCTGATTCGATTTTTGCATAAACATGCTAAATTCGTTTTGCACGTCGTAAATGCTCAATATTCTCGCTCCGAAGAGCTAATACAGCATTGATTTCTTGCAGTCCAACGGGCTGCTCATTTTCTGTAGGCATCCGCCATTTTATAAATATAATTTAGACGTATTCTGCAGCGTTACAGAATTTTAATAGAAAAGCTGAATTTCAACAATGCATTCAGTCATTTTTACCATGAAAGATTGTCCAACCGTGTTCCTGAAACAGATCTGAATTAACCAAGATGTAAATGAGTTCCAACACTACTGACAAGAGCACACTGACCGCGTTTCAGCCTCCAAACGAGCTCAATTGTTCAATGTGTACAGAGTACTAGGGATTAACCATGTTGATGCATGTTATTTGTTCATTTATTTATTTGATAAATATTAATATTGCCATTCCATTAATTTCTTCCTTCAACTAGGCCTAGGTACAGTAAAATGATGTTATGGTTAGGTTAGGATCAAAGCCCATTTCAAGATAATCAAGAGTCTATAAAAATGCGTATAATTCATCTTTGGGAATATAGACTGCATCTGATGTCCCCTACGTACGATTGGCTAACATTTCGCACTCTCTTCTATTTTGGAACATATAAACATCCTTTCCAGAAAAATGTGTTGTGATCCGGTTACGAATAATGCTCGTTCACGCAGATTTCATGATTGTGTTCATCTCTGATTGGTCCATAATCTCTGCATGCATGGGCTTTTATGAGTGCAGTGGTATTAGCCATCCATCCATGGATACAAGTATATAATCTCAATAATTATTTTTATTTGCGTCATCAAACGCAAACCTACATATTTTTCTCGCTGCCTTGGGATACGCTTTATTACAGCCCTTTCAATGAAGACCCTTTTATACACAGAATTGCTCGCCTTTGGATTAATACTGACATTTTTATGGGTCAGAGTTAGGGTGAACTTAATTCAGGGTCCTGAAGGCAGTTTAAGACTGTGAATGGACAACGTTAGCCACAAGGTTCTGACTGCTTGATTGGTTGCCCTACTTTTCAGAATTATTTTTACGATGTAGTCGGTTAATTTTACGTTATAATTTATATGAACTACGCCAAACACGTTAGGACATGTGATTAATGGACATTGCTGGAGTGCTTTACCTGATGGCGCACATTGCGTTTCCGCCGAGAATGGCTTGATCAAAGATTGCACAAGCACAAGCAATATATAACTCGGAAAGACTAATAACTTAACGTAATACTGAGTATGTTTTCTTTATAGCACACACTGCAGGTAGGTCAGATATTTCACGGCGTTTAATTTATCATCATGTATACCCTCAAACCGGGCGACTAGCTGAGAGCCTCAGCATGATTGGCTTGGGTCTTCTTGACCCAAATTTCTCCTGATCGCATTTATTGCACAACAAATCAAAGTTGATTAATAATTAAGATTTTAATCCAGCTTTAATCAAGATTTTAATCAACCAATGAATGAAATATGCATTCGTGTATTTACGCATAAAAAGTATTGCTTGAACTTGTGTTATCTTTCTAAAATAAATGTTCTTCAATTATATCGTTAATAATCCATAATAATAACCACTTAGACTTTTCGTAAGTTATAGTTTCTAGATGAAAACAAAGTTGCACTCAATACGCAACACAAATTTCCATTATTCATTTATTGACACAAAATCATGTTTTTATAGTCCTGGAAACTAGTTCATTTAGCATAAAAATGTAAGTTTCATTTCTGAAACGAAGTTCTGACCTCTTGATTTCATTACTGTTATTTTTCTGCAACGTTTTTTTCATTGTAGTTTTACAACCCTCCATTCAGTAGCCTGCAACGTTTTGTACACCTACGTTGAGGTTGCCTTATATATATAAAGATTGTATTCGTAATACTTCTTATGCCGCTTTCCACTACAGTCATGACGTATACAAGAGATCGTTATTAAGAGCATAATTGGTTGCAGCCCTAATGAGATGAATGTTTTCATTAAGATTTAAAAAACTAATACCGCTACATGCTAATATATTTACCATTTAGATAATAACAAAATTAGTAGCGTTAATGCTAGATCAAGATTTTTGAATGCACGTCAAATGGCCATAACATGGGATTTATGAAACAACTTCTATAAAAAAGTGAAATTTTTCTAACATCTTGGTAAATTTATAAACACTGTATCTCGTAATAAACGCATCTATTAAGTTAAATTTATAGCATGAAATTTTTTTCCGGTGATATATAATATTTAATGTTGCTCTTATACGTTTTCCATCAGAATCCAGGAAAAATAAACAAGCATGTATGTAAAAACTCACCTCCGCATACCTTTACTTACGTATCTTCTTGAGACATTAGCCAGATACATTAAACACAAATGCATTCACCGCAGCACCCGTGCAAATATTTCGGCTTATTTTTTTAGATCACATTAAATATTCACCGAACCCCAAAGGAGTAGGTGCAGGCCTACATGTATGTTTTCCTGTTTCCAGCCAAAATCCTGAAATGTGCTTTCGGTCATCTCTCATGGATCTTGCGCCAGCACTCAGTGTTGCATTTGGCTTTTTCATTGATTTTTTATCGATATCAGATTCGCCTCTTATATATCTTGTATATAAATGCCGTTAACTGTTAAGAGGCCGTTACTTTATATAGGGGCTTTGCTGAAAAACTGTCAGACCTTCTTTCATGTCAAGCAATTCTTATTCTCGCTGGCCAAGTAAATAAACAGCGACACTATAAAATGTGTTCGCCAAAGCGGAACTCGCCCCCCAGTTATTAAAAATTATCGAAATGCAACATAAACGTCGTGTTAAATTCAGCTGAAAAGTTTATTGTTCTTGGAGACAATATAGCTGAGAAAATCCGCCGCATTCCGCTTTGCTAACATTTCCAGGAAATTTGCTCCAAGATCATTCATAGTTGGTTCTGTATCATCTGCTGCTCTTCCAAACTTCAACAGAAAAAATCCGTACATGTAGCGCTGAGTGGGTTTAAGCGAAAAACATCTTTTTCCAATATTTCAGAGATAACTTGCCCGCACGCAGAACAGTAAAATCATTTATGGGTTTTGCACATGGGAGGGCAGACTGTAGTTGTTTTGCTTATGTAAATACCACCTATAGGTCTGCCACGTAATCCTCCCAAAAACAATGATAAACGGCAGATGGTTAAACGGTTCAGGAGATTTTCGCATACAGGGGATTTTTACGCTTAACAAACAACGCAGTTTGAAACGAAAAATTGCCTTAGCTCGCAAAAAAAAAAGTAGACTGAGAGTTGAGCCAGGGCTTAAACTAAGACAGTAACAGCGGAATACCATAAATGGCGGGGCATAAAAAAGTAAAGAAACGCCGATGCCTTACAGCACTAAGATAATGTCACAACTTCTCGATCGTGCCACATCGCAGGTTGTGTTCTTTCAACTTTTAACAATCGAAATTGGAATGCACTGAAATCAACGATAACACGCTCTTTGATCTTATTTTCACGAACGACATTAAATATCAAATAAAACACCATTTCACTGTAATTTGGTCGATTCGATTAACGTAATTTATAAACTTTGTATCTTAACGTTTTTTGCCTTCCCTACCACTTGTCAGGGTACTCACAACTCTGTAGCCTACTCTAAAATTTAACTGAATAAACTTATAATGTAATAATTTTATGATCCTTCTCATTGTTTTTCACTTATGTTTTTAAATTTTAGACTTTTCATAGATTGTGGTTTCTACAACCTTGTATATACATTCTATTTATATTCAATGTATTTAATTAATTTTAGATTTTTTGTGACATACATGTATTTAAAAAAACCTGATTACTTAAATTTCAGATAATCTGCAAATTTAAGTATAGTGAATTTTCCAACGTTAAATAAAAAGAAAATCTTGACTTCATATATGTGCAATTGAAAATACCTTAGTTGTTTCATTCAAAATCGCTATATCATCATTTAATTACATGAGTTGTGAATATGCATGTATATTTTACACGATACAATTTTTGAAGAAAATATTTTTTAATTCTTTGTGTACTTTATGGATTTGGCCAATGGATGCATTACTATTTAGTATATATTATGTCGGCATATATATATAAAGACATTTATCTGTGAAATAAGGATAGTTTCACCGTTTATTAGCTTAGTCTTAATTGAGAAATACTTAATTGCTTCACAAGGGACATGCTGCAAACAAGTTAATGGCAATTAAAGCAAAATAAGAAATGGACGAAATGCAAGGTCTATGTGTTACAGCGCATGTCATACCGTAGTACAGCTCATTATACGGAATAAACTCTTTTATACAAGTGCAATGGATATTTAGTTTTAATTAAGATTTAAGCCAATGCCTCTGAGAGGAACAATCAGTGTGCAGAAATAAAATAGCATCGTCTTTCTTCTATAGCAAAATATTCATCAAAGGACATATTCGTAATTTCGAATTATATTTATTGCTATATTGCAAAGCAGAATCGACGACAATTTAATTAAGAGATTGCTATCTCCGGCGACTACTAGGGTTTTAGCAATCCTAAAACGAACAAAAAATGAGGAAACATCTGTAAGCGTAATTGTAATTTAAGATTCCCTCAGGCTGCAACAGTATTTTCGTAATTCTACTTTAAATATGCCTTAATCAGAGTCCTATAACGATATGCAATAAATGTATACATAAGAGGTATCATAAAATACATGTAGAATGATAATTAAACATTTGAAAAACCATGAGTTTCCCAAATTCCACTAAATTATCGTCACGTAATATTCAAAATGCATTTTAATTTAGGTTTATGATCGTTGATGATAAAAATACTTATGCTATCTCAACGTATCATGCGCCTAGAAGACCTTACACTTTCTCGCCGATAACCTTTCGAATTCTGATGTATTTCACTAATTACATGTATGTCTCTTATAGTAAAACTCGTTCTGTGATATTGCAAAACAGAAACAACTAAAAAACGTTTCATTAGAACTGTCTTTCAGAGTGCGTTTTATAATTCATTCGTGCGCACTTCAGATGTAATTTGTAAAAAAAAACCGTTTGACTAAAGGCACAAAATTAAATATTTTCCCATTGGAACGTTAGAAGCTAATCAACCTAAGTGAAGATTCGTCGGAGTATTCAATCATGGTTGTTTGAGAAGCTAAAATGTCAATGCTATTTATGGAAAGTGCCACAGGTCTCTTATACACCGACTATACCGATGGGAGTTAGGATAAAATTTTCCTCAGGTCGGTGTGTTTTCAATTTTTCTGTTAGACGATGCATGTGGGTGTTATGTAAATCAGAGTATTCTAGAAGAAAATGCTTTCTATTTGCATCCGTGTGTCGTGGATAGCGGATTATCCGATCGACGAGAAAAAATAATTTCAAATGCATTTACTCCCAATTACAATCTTATAGGGATTTAGTCCCTAATTATGGTTCGAAAATAAGCAACGAGAAAAAACAGAATGTCCCATCATTTTACGACGCATCCATGGCGCAAGCTTTTTCCATGGAAATGAGGCAAGAATTTTATCTTTCGTGCTTTTTAATTTTCTGAGAAGTTGCACCGTATCTCCCTAGGAGAAGCTAGAGGTTGACACTTTCAAACTTCGGCAACACTTCGGAAGAAAAATATTTACATTGAGTAAAACTAATATGCACGGCGTATGCGTGAGTCAATATATGTAGGTATAATAAAATTTTCATCGCCTGCCATCAAGAGCGCTTTGGCCATTCTTAGATGGGTGCATTCAGGCCTTATCAAACCACTCATATTTTCAATCTTTTGCAAAATGTTCATGGCGTTTTCGCCCAATAATTCACGATTCTCGAGAGAATGAGCGTATTTTTCTGATATGAGAACATCAACTTCTCGAAAAACTGAACGTCGTTTGACCGTGTACATTGTCGTGCAAAATATTAACAGGCCCATCGACACCTATAGATCATACCACTACCCGTATATTTTTTTATTAAAAATTCGAAACATAGTCCATTTACAAACTATCCAGTTACATTAAATATTGCGACCAGGTTTTAAATTAAATGTAGTCTTATTGAAAATATACTCCTCCAGTAATTTTATCTGTGGTTTTAGAGGATTTTTCTAAATATATCTTTTATAAATTTATTATCTTTATAAAAATGATCACGTTTTATGTCACTGTTTTAAATATGTAATCCCGGTAATGAAGAGTAATGATGTAAGCCATTTAAAACACGACTAAGAAGGTATTTAACTTAATTACAACATAACAAACTTTTTGTTAGAAATACATGTTTATTAATAATGAAGGAGATTCCGATGGTGTAATTTGATAAATTATCCATTTAAAAGTTAAATAGCTACAAAACTGCTTAGATTTAAGTAAAATGTAATAAGCCAAGCAACAAAAAAAGAGTAACTGTATTAGAATAAATAAACGTCAAGGCAATTTAATTTGGTATATTTTAAGAATGCCTCGGGGGACTTTTTTCCGTCCCCACTTTATACCTTCTTTCTATCTAGATTTTAGTTTACGATTGCATAAGGGCTACCAATGTGACATATACTATTAAATTATATTTGCTATTTACAATACAAACAGCCTATCTGCAAGAGTCTCATATCGCTGCATTCGTATATTGAGTTTTATGAGAACATTAAAAGCAGCCCCTGGAAAACTAGTTTAGCGTCTATGTCATGTGTGATTGCCTACTTTAAGGGGCTAGCATCTGGCTCAGAAAAATAGAAGATATTTATGACCCGAAATTTGTAAGCCTAAACTTTTGATCACACGTGTTATTTTTTCTAAAAAAAAAACTTTACAAGAATGTCAAAAATTGCGTTTCTACAAGCCAATAACCAAGCGTCTCCTTTTGAGAAATAGGTCTCTAGAAAGCGTTAAAAACGGCCTTCAGAATCGTGGATCGCATCTGAGGCAACAACAGTTTTATTTGAAAACCAATTTCATCGCCAGGCACTTGCAGGTTCGCGCTGTGTGTACCGAAAGATATCAATTTCATTAGGCCGCTTATTATTTTCCTCGATGTAATTAAAGCTGATTCCTTTATCATTTTCATCGTTAACACCTTAATCCCTCGAACGCCATTATACACGTCCCAGCGAATTTAACTACGGATAATGGACGAGTAGGTCTGTCTAAATTGCATTTAGAAAACCCCTTTTGCAATTCGTAAATTAAAAATGCTCATTAGTCAGGGGGCGGGGATGGAAAATGGGCCACGAATTCATTACCAAGTAGGCCATTTGTTTGCAAATAGGCATGCCCGGCATCGAGCGCATTACGACGCCAAGAAGCAAGCTTACACGTTCATATTACGTGGCAGGGCAAGGAGTTAGTTACGCAAGGCATCGGGTAATTAAGGTGGCCATTTCAGTAGGTAAAGTGCACATTCTTCCACCAATAGGCAAGGGATTCACGTGGTTGCCAGCGACGAATCCGTTGAGGAAAGTTGAATTTTTGGTTTTCAAATATGGTCTCCATGCTCCCATTTTGGATGCTTTGTATAAAATGCTTCAAAGCGTGTTGGCTTTACCTAATCTGGAAGTGATTGTTTTAAATATTCCAGTGCTGCAATAGTTCTTAGATAAGCATACGTGCGGTTTACTGGTATATTGTAATGAAGAGATTTCCATTTAATTATTTTAGCAACAAAGCAATTCTTAAGAAAATACCATTTGCCATGGCTTTGTAACATCGCGTGAAAATGTTGATGCGATTGACTAGGTATATCAAAACTCAATTATAAGACTTCATAATATAGCAACGGCTTAACGGTTGCATTGTGACGTAATTATTCGCCAAATATTACCTTAATTATCCTTTAACGAAATATTCACGCAAACCAATATGACAGCCTCAATGATTCAAGATGGCACCCATACCGCTAAACATACTGTGTATGTAAGAAGGTTTCCATAAACTGAAATTTTGATGCTTTGAACGATCCATCAATGATCAGCTGGATTCACAATAGTGGGCAAATGATCCAAATAATATTTGTATCTAATAAGCTTCATGGCGAAAAACTGAAAATTAGTTGAAATTTGCTATAAGACATGACTGTCTCAAGCAATCACTTATTTTATAAACACCATGTGGGACCAATTCGCCACTTTAGTTTTCTCTAATACAACAATAATTATCACTTCTTGAAACATGTGGAAAACAGTCATATTTTCGGTATTCCTCCTAATTCATAATGGCTTCCAAATGTTTTAAAGTTTTTCAGAAACTTGCTTTCACTATATCGAAAAAGCAGTTCTAGTTATAAAAAAGATCTGACTATCAATAACGTCATTTGACATTTCGTAAAAGGCCCAACAGCGAAATTACTCGGAATCCATCAATTGTATACTGCGCAAACCGTTTCAAGAGGACTCCACTGTCCATACCACATGTTTGCCAAGGGCTTCTCCGTGTATATTTCACGTTGACTTTGACTTATTTTTTATTTATTAATGCCACATCTGTTTGCACTTCAGGCGACCGACTTCTTGGATCTCTGGATATTTGCTTCACTTTGCATTTTCGATTTCACGCAGCATAATTGCACTGAAGAGACACTAATTCGCAGCATTAGCTACTAATATAATCAAAAAATCGAGGAAGCTCGGCTATTTTCTAGACAAACAGAATTGTAAGTGCTTGTTGAGTCCCACCTTACGACCAAATATCGATTTTGGCGTAGTCGTACCTATGAAGTTAATTCGCTAAATGTTCTAATTCTATTGCCGCAAGCAAGGTCTGGCTGCATGCACTCTATTTCAGAAGTCGCCCATTGGTGATGGGCACAGCCAACCTGCAGGCGTGTTTCACTTATGTGGCCTCTGAAGGTTTTCCTCCTCCCATGGGTACATAACCCTTACCCCTGACATTCGCATCTAGATGGAGGTTATAAAACCTCTATGGTAAACATACATGTTGCTAGCCACATACGTGCCAAATGGGGTTCATGAGGTGACAAACCCGCGATGCTAAACAAGAGCAATAATCATCCCTCCCCAGACGAGTAGGGCCAGCTTTGGCATTTAAATAATGCATGTAGGCAGCGAAAGATCGAGCGAGCTCAACGCTGTGATATTGCTACTACAATTAACTGAAATCCGGAAGTTACAACGTCGCTGAATACAAAAGGATTTGACGTCAAAACATTATACATTCGGACAGTGCAGATACAACGAGCAGATTTCAAATTGTTTGCCAGCGAAATCTGTGTCAAATTGGAAAACACTTCCAATAATGCTGTTTCGCCAGAAAAGGAAACAGCGCGCTGCATTATGGGAAATCACATTTATTTGTGAAAAATAATCTCATGTAGAAATATCTCGTACGCTTATTTAATAGTTTGTACAGCCAGTTTGTTTTTTAAAGCACCACTCAGTTATCACCTAGTTGTATTTAGGCTATACATGTAGCTAAATAGGATGAATTCGCTTTTAAATGGAATGGTGACACGTGGCAAAGTTATAAGTACCACAGTTATGACCTACGGTTGTGAGCGTTGTTAAATAACTTCAATTAAACAAACAAAAATTTATTGATTTATTTTCACAACTGAACTTGAGCTATATCATCAATGCCACCAAAATTATGCATTTTTGAATTAAATATGCATTATAATTGCTAAATTTATTTATTTTTTCCTTGTAGAATTGATTGTCCACTAGGGTCTGAGTTATTTTTTGTACTTTAGAAATGTGTCATTCAAGTGAAAATATCCCATACGGTCCCATAGAAAAATCCAATGGGACTAATGAGACATACTTATGAGACTAATAAGACCTAGTGAAAACGTAATGAAATCCCATTACTTATGGGACATATTTCCTATGCGACATGTATGGGAGTTCCATAATCCCATGGGATCAAGGTTATATAACCTTGATGAATCTTCCGAGAGATTTCTTTGATTCGAATAATAGTTTTTCAAGTCTATTTTTTTATAAATAAACAGGACATTTTCAAATTGCAAAAGAAACTCAGACTAGAGTGGACAGCCAATTCTACACGGAGAAAACTTGGTTCGTGCTTAAACATACTAATGCAAGAAATACATCGAGCATGTTCATTGCTGGATTTCGATGAGTAAGGAGACGAAACGTAAGCGACATGATCTGTATGCATGACCGTGTTAAACTATTTATTGCTTTATATGCCACACATCGCTTCTGGACCGTGATAAAGAGATCAGTTCGGTTATTTCATATCTTGACAAACAACTAAGGCTGTCTTCTTTGCAAACTGCGCTTAGTACAAATAGATTCTTACATCGTATTTGGGCTCTCAGAGAACGGCGAGCCGGTAATCCATCTCCCAAGAATAGTTGTTTAACTTCCCCGGTGTCCCATTTCCAAAGGCATCAATCTGCCACAAGATAAAAAAAAATCTGACCTGCAATGCTTCGACTACAGTGCACACGAGCATGACGTGTGACTTATAGCAAGGTTCGTAACTTGCTCAATGACCTATGGCTCACAAGGCGCGAAGCTCCCTATAAATTGCTAGACACTTGATTCAAAGAAATGCTGTGAAATGCAACTGGTCGCCTGTGCTTTGAAAATAATAAATTTATTTTACTACCGACAGAACGTGATGAGTAAGAGCTTTCTGGGGCCTCTGTGCAGGCGTAGTCCATGGTCTTCTTCACTGTCTTTCAGGCCTATTATTTGGATGAACTGGTGTGCAGATTCGTTTAGTTGAACTTATCATCTTTACTTTCATTCCCAAGAAAAGCATTCATCATATTCTTTTCAAATCCTCATAAAACCATTTGTAGAAGTTGGATTATTGGGCTAGACGGCGAGCCGTCAATTTGAACGGTGAGCAGGAGTTAATGGATGGCAACCTGAGATGATAACATTTCGAATGATGTTAGCAGGAAAAAAAATAATAGATGTAAATGAATTGTTCTATGAAATATAAATGCTATATGATTGACGAGATACGCTATTCATACACAAATAGAAACAATACCAACATTATCTTTCAGCGCAATTTTGAAGCAAATTTATTCCACGTTTTTGGCTTTCTTTCAGTTATTGCTTAATTAATTCATCGCTTGACAAAATACGTGGCTCAAAGTCAAAGAATTTATCATGCCATCTTGTTTTAAAGCTGGAATACGATAGCTCACTTGCATTTTGCTGCGTATCCATTTCCGCTCCGTTAACTGCTTCAATGAGCTAAAAGCTGTCATCATAATCAAGTTATTGAAACAAAATATACAATAAACAAACTATGGATCAAGGTAAATTAACGGTAATTTGACGTATTTAAAACTCAAATTAAGTTTCGAAATCTGTTAATATATTCGAAAGAAATCATTTAAATTCATATTACTGTTCGTATAGCCTGGTGCCGACATAAAAGTCCTATGCCACGTTATACATGGGAAATAAATCCATATATCTGGAGTACTCAATTATTTGTGATTCAGGGTTTATTTTTCCCATCATGCATAACAGTAAAATAAATACTTTAAATGTCTAATGGGCATTCATTTTAAATGCTGATTTCCTCACCAGTGTCAGTTTCAACCAATGCATCCTTGACACGATTGTAAATTATTCCGCCAAAATGTGTAAAAAATCAATACATCATTCCAATTCAGAATGGCATTGGTGCCATAAGAAATGGGAACTGTCAAAATCATTATCATTTCTTTAAGTATGACGATCACTGACACTAAAGAAAGATGCGTTTCTATCAGACAACCGAGAATAAGTAAAGGCACTTAACTTAGATTGGAGATTTCGGAAAGGTATCATGCATGCTCATTTCAAACTTATGCACGTAGAAATTGTCATCAAAATCGATTTCTTTAAATATGTATTATACCTTTTGGGCATTTACAGTATGTGAACTTCAAGCCCATGCAAAATTATATTTATCATAGAACATCCAGACTATGAGACTAACCAACGGCAATTCCCGTGCATAAAAAGTTGTCAAAGGTTTCAAAGGTTAGAAGTTTAAATAACAAAACTGGAAAACAAAAAGCCAAGTTTGCAACATAGAATGGACTAGCGATCGATATCCTTTGTGTACTGTATGAATACTCTTCACCGCATATTGTTCAGAATTCTATATATATTTCATATTGTGCTTTATTAAATTGTTTTTTTTTTCTAACGTTTAATTTCCCTTGATTTATCTCAAATAGCGGCCACGTAATTGTTTTCCCGAATTCACCCGTCTCATTTTGAACGAATAATTTCGTATTTCCCTTAAGAACTCTAAAGATTGGAGAGAGAATTAAGGATAAAGGGTGCACACTTTTCACCACATAATATCACAATTTCAAATGGATCATAGTTATTCCCTTAACAAAATCATACGGTTAAAGAATGCCGCCGTGCACATTTCTATGATATACCGCTATAATTATCCTAATGCAGAAAAAAAATGACTCAATGCAGTATTTATTTTCTGAATATTCTGCTTAAATTCAATTGTATCATCTCCTTTGTTTTTTTTTGAAGTTTCAATCTCACGTACTCCGCAATTGTTTCTCTTTATCGCCGCTACGATGCTTTCACGAATTGCAATGACAGATTTTCTAAGAAACAATTATAAGAGAGTCATTCAACATATTCTTGGAAATATTAATTAAACCCCGGCTCGAGATCTTCTGTGAGCTCTTGACTGCTGTTCGTCAAATTATTTTAGGCGTTATGACCGGAAACCACGAATTAGTGAGGAAAATTAACTCAAAATAATTAATGCGCAGTCAAGTAGAACGTTTCTTTTACGAACAATGATTCCGTTAAACGCGCATCGTTTAAAATCATTTATAACATGCAATAAATGGAAGAAACGGAAGTCTTCAATTGGCGAAACAGGGATTTGCAAAAGCGAAGCATCGGATCTCTTAAATCGTCATGCATGCTCGCGGCTTTGTGAATTAATTCGACGAAGCATGCTTTTCGGAAATTAGTATAATAATAAATTTAGTTAACTAATCATGTTTCGGCAAGAGTTTGTCATGCTGAACGAATGTTCATACATTGTTTTAAATTATTATCTCAATTAGCTAAACAAGATAAGGACAAGGACATTTTATAATGCCTGAATGCCATAAAATACATTGGGCACCAAAGAGCTTAGCACAGACTTGCATCACAATGATGAAACCAATATGCCAGCCAAGAAAACGTTAATGTCGTGACACTAAGCAAGATAGCCTACGTCTCCGTGACTACCACCTTGGTTCTAAATGTTGGAGTCTCCATCCGTGTCACAGCGTTTTTATGGCTTGCCCAAATGTCAACGTCATATTCCTTTGTAAACATAATCCGTGTTCAACAACCTATCATCATCAAGTCATTTTTTTTCTTATTTATTGCTATGCATTTTATTCCTAATGCTAATTGTTTTCCGTGAAGTGGTACAAAATGTTTTCGTGACTAGTATTCTCTCAAGATAGTGAAATTAACTGAAAATTTTACACAACTATACTAATAAACTAGCTCTAATTTGTGGTGACAATACAAGTTAGTTTTTGTATGGGAAGATAATTAATTAAAATGCCATTTTATATGCAAAGGGAAAAACGTTTTCCTTGCAGGGCCAAGCAATGGTGGAATTACAAATGATTTGCGTTGTTATACAATGTAATACACGCATATGTACACTGTATATTGCACATACTAATTGGATTAAGAATCGAAAGCTTTATGGCTCATAACACCAGAAATCCAGCTCCAAAGTTGGTCTTTCAGATAAAAATGCTCATAGTTGCGCCACGATTTATGCATTTTGTGATCGATAATTTTTTATTGAATTTTACCCTGACAATGTGAAAAGACTCGATTTCCTTGGCTCTTCCATTCAAACATTTCAAAAATGCGTGAGCATCATTTTTATACGCAGGGCAATCAGTGACTCAACACGTGTCGATAAAGTGGCCGCCTTCGTTGGCCTCGCAATTGCGAAATAGATTGTAAAATCGATAGCGCCCACCTAGCCATGCAAGCGTAATGCATTTATTTAATAAGTGGATAAATACGCGATTTATCCCTTATGATCATGGTTGAGGAAGCACTGTGGAAACACGTGGACAGTACACACGTAACGTGGTCGTTTAAAACACTGAGCGTGCTATTGCAATTAATTCGCTTAATATTTTCTAACATTTAAAAAAGCCCTGGCCTATATGAAAAAAACTAGGAATTTTAAATTTTATTAAACACTGATTCACAAATACACCACTTTACGCCCTACACAGTGTTTCAAATGCCTTGGTAATGTAGGTACTTACATGTCCTTTATGCATGTAGTAAAGCCAATTGTGACATTAGAAACTCGGAGAGGTAGGGAGCAGTAAACACCCTAACTCGAACACTAGCAAAATATTTTGGTTACTTTATGATTCACTTTACATGTATACGTAATTCTCAGAAACATGCAATTCTAAATGTATTACAGCTACCCTGTTTCAGGAAAAATTGCCTTCAAATGAGCTTACATGGTTTTTTATTTGGTTAATATTTCGTTTGAAAACTGTATTGCCCTGTAAGATGTTATAGCAAACAAAACGGTTTGCATCTTAGATGTTTGACGTTTTTATAAATTGATCTGATTAATTGTGACTGAAGCTTAATAAACTGAATATACGGTGTACGTGTATAGAATTCACCCCACCCCTATCACATCATATTTATTTTCTGACGGTAGTGTACTGAATTCAAATGAAAGGATAAGGACGAACTTAACGATTATTATTCTCCGCCAAATACAGATGTGTATTTCTAAAGTTAAATTAATGATGAAATGTTACCTTTCCCGACCTTTAGTTCAACATCCCCAGGATTTGTTCCATCGATAACGAAGGGGGGGGGAAACAATAACAAATTGCGGATTTATTGTCGATGACAAAAGCCCTAACTTCGTAAACGGCATACCAAATGCTTTTCGAAGATGACCCCTTGTCTGACAGATTAGCGAAGTGGCCATCTGTGCTACAATGATAAATCTATTCGAGCACGCTGAGGGGTCTTTCTCAGACATGAAATATATAAGACACAGACGATTGTTCACGACTGAATTCTCAAGTGGAGCTCAGCCGCACATTGAGAAAGAGACAACCAAAATTCCGCAATCTTATTAGTCCTAATTACAACGTTAAAGAACAAAAGAAGCGTAAAGATAAAACCACTCGAACCCGTATTTCTGGCAAACGATTTATTCCTAATTGCTAATTTATGCACACGAAGAGATAGGTTGAAGAACAGCGCCCTCAAATGCCTCCTGCTGACGCCGTCCGCCATTTTCCAAGAGCAGTTTTGCCTTAGATTTCGTTAAGGAAAAAAAATGGAGATCATCTACTGATAATCCAGCCACAAGAAAATACATCGTTATGCAAGTATACGTTGCCATGGAAATTAACACCAAAATAATAGACATTTTCTTGCATGGAAAACAGATATAAAACTATGCAGCAAAAACGAAATTTCTCGGATTGCCGTTTTATTGAAATGTATTTAAATAACGCTTCTGTGAATTTCTGTCAAAAGAGACTCCTAAATAGTACTAACGTGTTGACAGCAAAGCGAATGCACGTTGCTATTTTAACATTTCAAAATTAAATTAGGCTATGTAAATACAGCAGCTCTAAAAGTTAATAAGTATTCGTAGTTCCTTAGATTGTACAGACAGAAGAAATGTTTAAATATTCTTAACGAAATTTCCTCAGTCGTTAATCACATTCCCCATTATTTACCTTGATGCGAAGTTTTAAATTATATTTTCCATTATGGTGGCAGAAGATCCTGTTTTGTTTTCATAAATTTAAACAGATTTCCAATTAAAAACTCACACATTATTGATACTTCTTCCAAACCTTGCAGATCTGATCAAAGGTGGCAGACAGGTTTAAATAGGTATTTGATTTTTTTATTTTCAGAATTTTCATTGAGTTTTTTACATCATAAAAGCCTAGTAAATTGAGGATATGGTTTCAATAACCCCTTTCAATTAAATACATCCATATCAGAAATCTGACAAATTCGACATAACATTTTTTTTAAATGTTAAACTTGACTATATTTAGATGCTTTCAAGCCTTCAGCATTCCGCCTCCTAAAAGCAATGCCAAGAACACCATTGGCTCGAGTGCTGTCCTTGTATGCAAATTAGAACATGTGGAGCTTCACAGACAATCTTTAATTATGATTTGTTGCCATAAGCGACATTTTTCTTAAGTGTGGTTTACAAAGATAGACAACGCATCACCGCACGCACACGATAGAATGGCTGAGACGTTACTTATCGATTGCACATCTAATGCAAACCATTGGCTTAATTGAGGCATTTAAGTAAACCTCAACCATGTCAAAATAATATATATGCTTCGCAGCGACCATATCATGCACGAGTGCCTTGTTGGAAAAATAATTTCATTTTTTCCAGTCGATCAATATAATGCTCTGCCTTTACATTTACAATGTACATACGGCTAAAAAAGAATAATGACATTATAATGCAACGCAGGTTGGCTATGCAAAAAAAGAAAAAAGCTGTGAGGCACCCAAAACTACAATAAATTGTTTATTAGGATACTGGATAGATGAAAAATTGCGGTGCTTTTTTCAGGGACAAACAATTTTAGAGGTTTCACATTATCGGGTGGACGCGATTGGGAAACAATCTACCGATCAATTCTTGTCTTAGCCCTGATAGCGTTCTACATAATCTAGGCATGCGTTGCCATAGTTTATATTCATTTTGTACATATCCAATCCGTTTATGATTGAAATATGAGCCAGCTTTATTATGGGCCTATAAGCTGCTTGGACTTCAACTTATAAATCACGCGGGATTACGGATGCATGGGTATTAAGATCCATATGATATACGAACGAGATGTACGAGCAAAGCTTCAGTTGGCGCGAAGGCATTAGACCTGCAAAATAAAAATTGCTCAAATTTATTTCCCAAAAAATTCGCAATGAGCGTGTTCCCTTCATGTACCTCCTATTATCACGGCATTCATCACAACGCTGCGCATAGATTCTGCTGAAAGTGACGGAATCCACGTTCTGGCACACTTTACAACAAAGCCGCTGAGCAAGCGAATAAATCGAAAGTCTGGGTCGGTACCAGTGATTTATTAGAGTGAATATTAAAATTATGATAACTGGATTTGCTGGCTGATCGCTAAAATTTTCGCATAGTTGGAAGCTTTGTGTCCTATAACTGTATGAGCGAATAAAACTTGTGAACATGTAGGTCAGTGTATTCGTGCGAGAAAATCTATCAACAAATTCGTGAAATATTCAGTGAAAAATCGGGAATTATTTTACCAGCTAATTCTCGTGCTTTTATCTGTTAACCCCTTAGCGGCTCTAAAAGTTAGTTCCAACATGATGGAAAATGTTATATAATGATCTATAGGTTGTCATTCACTTTTGATTTAAGCTTTTATGAATTTAAATTACTTAAACTTTATTCTTTTTTTACAATCTGCTGCTTTAAATAGTGTATTTTTTAAATACACTTAAAATGGGAAATTTTGGATTTAGCATTGTTTTGTAATATAATTAAGTGTAGTGAGTGCAAAGTGTTGGTTTCATCATATGGGTATTACTAGGAGAATATAAGAACCTACATAGGAATTTGCAGGAACCCATTCCTATATAATGATACCATGTTGCAAAACATCACATAATCAGCAATAGTGGATTCCTATGATGGTGCATAGATAGTAAGGATAAATCAATCCGTGCAATTTTCGTTTTAAAACAAACTGGTGATATTTCACAACACAACTACAAGATGTTAGTCAGAAAACGTCATACTTCAACGGTTAACAGAATGAACCTGCAGAATAAATTCCGAAAAATCCTCTTATATTGGAGACATCACGTGACTGACATATATTTGACAGTTGCTTCAATATTCGCGGTTCAGTTAAAGTTAATTGAATTTCTAGCTATTGCGTAGGTCTCTCCAGACCACCATGCGATTGTTTAGGCTTCAAGGATCTGGTTTAATATTAGCGTTCAGCTTTCCTAGGCGTCCATGACAACCTACCACATGACAAGACGTCATATTTGTCAACGAACAACAAATTATAATGGCATTTGTTGAGTTCGCCTGCAGGAGATGACCCTCACTGCATCATTTTTTTACTCATACGTATTCAGAATTGGGGCATGCACAACAGGTTTAAGATTATTGAAGAAATTTGATGTCGAATGTTTAAATTAAAAATGAAAGGCTTGCTTGGATCCAGCAGATTTGCATATAGATGTTATTTCCCGGCTCCTTCATAACACAATATATTGTATATATCGATAGATGAACGATCTGTAAGTTTCATATAAACTGTATACATGCATACAGTATCCATTTGTATAAACAGATGGTGATATCCGTGATCAACAGCATATGTTGTTAGGTGCATTATTTATTGAAAATAATTTAATGGATTTCAAGCATCGCTAAATAAACTCTAAACGGGTATTTGCTGACGCCAATTCAAACTCAGCGATTTCTATAAAACCCATCTTTGCCGTATAATAGTATAAAAGCCTTAATTGCAATGGTTCATGCAGAGCTTGCTAACAAAATTACTTGAAATACCATCCACGTCGACTGCTTGTTGTGTTTGGCATTTATACTGGATACCCGGAAATGTACAAAAAACTCAATCACTCAATTTGAGTCCGCAAGTCTAAACGACAAAAAGCTTTGGGATTGAAATCAACAGGAGGCCTCTAAAGAAACGATGTTTTCCGAGTCCTTTTTTGGAAACAGAATCGTCCAACTTGCAAATAACAAAGCTGAAGAGGGATGAAAAAAAGGAAACGTAATGGGGTGTGGTCTATATAGAAAATGTCGTCTTTCTCGTAATTTTATCAAAATTCTACATGTAATATACATGTACATCAGAATAAGAATCAGGTTTAGTAAAGATGTGTTCATGTTTTATTACACGTGGCGTAAGCGTTCCCAAAAGCAAAAGCAGAGGCACTTGTTTTTTTTGCCAAAAATGTGAACGTTTTATCCGACATTAGAGCATTACATTCAAACATTCATACTAATACACGTATACTGTATTCAAAGTTTGCATGATGCATAGTCATGCATATATAATGGCAAGATGTTACTGGTCTATACAAACAATGTAATCATGAAAACATTTGATGAAATATTTAACTTCAAACAAGACGAGTATTCTACTTTATACAAAACTGAACCACGTTTTATTTCGATTTTCACCTTTGAAAAACACATTTTCAGGTAAATCAAGCCTTAAAAAAGTGCACCTGTCTTTCTCGGCGAAAAATTAGCAATCGTTTAGAGACACTTGATTTCCATCTTCGCGTGAATCCCAAAGGTCTACGCCTACGCCAATGTACAAATTGGAATTGTTTCTGAAAACAAAGATTTTCCAATTACACGCGCAACTGCCCCCATGACCTTTATCTAGGCTGCAAATGCAACATGTATTCGTAAACATTTCTAGTGAATTTGATAAAAAAATCTGTTAGAAATTCTAAAGGCTTGGTTTGAGAAATGCTTGCATTATCAATAAAAAAGTGAGCAATGCCAGCGCACAATAGCAGACTTATGAAAAACGCAATTAATTCAGCTATGCATTGAAATACATTCAAAAATCGGTACTTGTACCCGGCAAAGTAATGGTAAGTCTTACAATTCATCGTTTCCACGCTATTCAAAAGTTCAAATGCCGTTTAAATCTTTACGATATGATCATATGAATAGTGATTGGGTTTGATGACCGCATACGTCAATTGGGTAAGACGAAACTGACAACATAGATCAACGTTATCTACTTGAAGAAGAGACCATGATAGATCAACATTACAGACTTCCTAAACCAACATCTCTAAGGATTTCATCCTACCGTTGATGCCCTTTTGGTGTGCTAAAATCAATTTGTTTGAACTGCGAACCAATTTCCTATAATTAAAAACAAGGGGAAAGCAAGGAGTTATTGGCCATCAAATAACACAAAGAATACGTTTTATAGGACTGCAAGAACAATTAATTGGGGCATAATTAACTCGTGAGGGCATTACAAATTATCTTTTAATTCTTTTAGCCATTATTTACTAATAATTATCGACATCGATTTTGATATTAGGTGATCATCTTTTCATACCAATATCTAAAAACTTTTTTTTCGTAACATTAAAGTTAATCTTATAAATAAATAATCTTGAAGGACTTGGAAAATTATGCTCACGCAGGCTATTTTAATCTTGCTCGCATATTTTTTTCGAATATGTAAATCTCATTACTTTTCAGTTAAAATTTATAGCTAATCGTTTGCGTATAAAATACTGCGCAAGTCAAATTTAATCATGCATGCCCTTAAAATAATGTTTTAATTAGCCAAACATCTAGAAATGAATTATTTTTCAACGTGATGGTTCTCAGCGGCAAAGAAACCATGGACTAGCAGCAATTAATCAATATCATACGAAATCAAACAACCACCATCCAACAACCTTAGTACAGTTATCCAAATGCATCCTCGCATAGAGCTTAACTTAATTCTTTCAAATTGAAGATAATAGGAGTTACGCTAATTAACTTTTTTGATGAATAGCGAGAGACCTTTAGGAAAAATCGACCTAGTTGATTTCTTTTCACTAAATTCGCATGAAACAGAAAATCGTGTCTAGACTGTCTTGACCAATAGGTTAATTTGTTTCAGAAGCGTAGCACATATCGATTTTCATAAAAAAATCAACAAGCATCCGAATGACTCGATTTCACTCATTTATACGCAGTATATTATTGGCTTACTGCCTATTTTTGTATTGCCAGAGTTGATGTCTAGAAAAAAGTTGGGAATCTATTACTAAATGTGCATCGGATGCGCCTTTGGCTTACAAATTTATGGCAAACGTAAACCTGTCCAAACGGAAATTCCTATTGAATGTAAATCGGCCTAATCATGCAGTCAGAAATACAAAAAAATCTCTAAAAGCTCTATAACATTCTCGAAACGACTGTCAAATTTTAAAAAAAACTCCGCAGATTTCATTTTTCAGCACCAGAAAATAAGTATTGACGTCAATGAAATCGACTGTTTGTGGTAAATTTAGTAAAAAATTACAGTATGATAGTTTCACTAGTTTCTAAACGCGTGGCGAATCCACACTTGAATTAAAGAGTACATTTTCTGAATGGCCTAATTAAATGCTGAGATTTCACTATTAGTAGCACCGTTTTGGTCACGATACCATGGCGCAAACGCAATCTCTTCATCGGACCACTTTATTTTACGTGCCATTGTTCGCCTTGCATCCCTTCTACTTATTTCTTTGTGTACGATAATAGCGCTGTGGATTTTATCTCAATAAATATATAAGCAAGAGGAACCATTAACAATGATTAGCTCTCCAGATTCCAACAGTTAGTTTAACCTATATTTTCCCCTTCCTTCGTCGAGTCATTTAACCCAAATGCCCTGGAATGGTCTTCAAAATGCTGTTATTTGAGAAGATAAAAAAGATGGCGGGGGCTTTTTTAAACGAATTTCGGGGGGTTAATCTATCTGGAACAGCAGCTTACTGGAAGCCCCCTTCCAGTCACACGCTGGATAAAAACCGCATCAAGACAACAAAAAAGAACATAAAGATAATGTTCCAGTAAAGAAAAAAGAACAAATTTGCACTTGGTGCACAATTGTATTTTCGCTCCAGAAGTTTCTTTCCGTTTCCTTTCCTACAAGCATTGGTGACAAAAGAGGAGAGGACTCAAAATCAATGCCTGACAACATTCGTTAACGTTTTGAAGCAGTCAAGCTTGTCTTCAGTTAGTTCAGTATTACATGTATACGCGTGTACATGTAGAGTGTAACAGCATTTACCAATTAAGAAGAGTTCTGGCAATCGCCAACAAACGTGCTCAACCTGTCTGCAATATTATTTATTGCAGTCCAGCCCTATTGGACCATAAATTCATAGTACATAAATAACATTAATTGACCGTTGACGATGTATTGGTGTGATGAAAATGTATCACTGCGTCAGCAAAGATCTGTTATGGTTATTACTGTGATAATGTGCAATTTCACTAAGCATATGGTTAACGAGGCAATGCTACAGTCACTTATGTCATTCCGTCAGTATGTATATTTGTACATGTGCTTTGAATTTTTCAAAAGGCAACTTGAATCTGGATAAATTATGACTGCACACGTTACGGAATGTTTATGGTATCCAATCTACATGTATACTATAATCATTGTTTATGCTACTGTAAAATACTGATAAAGTGGAAGACATGTATGTATATATGTAAGTATGCCAATTTATGATTTGGAATGCTTTTATTTTGTGATCACTGTGAAAACGACCATAGAACGCAACAAAGTTGTAAATGATAAGTACTACTAAAGGCGTTGCAAACCTATTGTATATTGAGCAAAACACAGTTTATGTCCGGCTGCAGCACACGACGCCTAGCTCAGATAAATAAAAATCAATCCTCTCACTGGCTAAATACATTACTTTCATAGCTTTTAAACGTCTTTTTTTTTTCGGGATCGAAAACAAAATCTAGAAAGCTGCAAAAATGCGCCATAAAGTAACGGCTGACACAGATCATAAAATAAAGAAAAATTGGTAGGCTCCGATTGATAAAACTACCTCAAAAGGAAATGCATGGTATGAAATGTTCTTCCAAAACATTTGCAGGCTGCATAAAAAAAATTGCCGGCTGCAGATCTTTCGCTCTTCTATGCCTGACCATAATACTAAGCCCTTGGACATTTAAGTCACATTTTCTTTCCCATTAGGCCGACTTAGTCCATTAAGGACGTATGGAAAGCTTTCAAAACCCTCGTCAAAACCGCAATGAATGAGTCGTTTTCTCCAACGTTCATAATGCCCCATTTGCTCTTACAGTTAACTTTGACCCATTAGGTATTAATCGAGAGACGTCCATTCTGCTAGACGCAATAAATATCGAGTAAAAAAGAGTGGACCAAAGGCGGAAAAAACGTCTGGAAAGTCTTGCACTGCTTTACATGTAGGTGTTATTGTCATTCACGTGATCAATTCGAAAGAAACGTATCTTTGCATCAACGAATATGTGATTGCTAAGTCACTGCATCACCATGGCTCAAATCGATCATCGTCAAACGAGTCTGTCCTTATTGATATAATAAAATGGTTTGTACTACCTTTTAACTTATTCCCCACTCATTACTTGGAATTCACTTGGGATACTTGTTCTAATTTTGATAGATTTATTTGTTCTCGTATAGAACTGATCCTTAAACAGAACCTGCGTTAGAGGATTGGTCCTCCACCAGGGTCTGCGTTGTTTTTATTATTTTAAAATGTACCGTTTACTTACAAAAAAGAATTAAATCAATTGCAAGATAAACGTTTTGTGACCGCCTGAAAACGGTTTTCCCTGCAATGCAACCTCCTTCGAATTTTTTCAAAGGTTTTTATTTTTTCGAATTAATTTATTTTTCTTTATAAATAAACCTGACATTTTTAACTGATAAAAAAATAACGCAGACCCTAGTGGACAAGCAGACACTAGTGGACATTGAGCAATAATAGGTATTTGAAGTAAAAATGTGGTTATCAAAGGCTTTACCCTTTGTGCAAAAGTTAAAGATGATATTTAAAACAAAATTACAAACGGTAATTCACAAAAGTTGATAAACTTCTGAACGCAAAGAGTTAGTTCAATAATTTTACAACCTTTGCAACGCTTGCTTAGGTAGGCATTCATAAACAAAAAAAAAATATGCGATTTACAAAACCCTTTGTCGAACAAAAATCTGAACCCACTAGCTCCATGTAAAAGCGAACAATATTGCAAACCTTGTTTGTAAACAAAAAAAAGAATTACGTGACACATCGTCTCTATATCAATCTATGTATGCGCCATGTCAGCAAAACTGAAATTAAATCGATATAATTTGCCCCAAGCCCAATCTACTCACAATGGCAAGTTGATTTCACACAGACAGTTCTTAGAGTATTTCCTTACGGAAATCGATAGGCCTACTAACGCCAGATTTACTGGGTTCCCTGTACTCTCGTCCTTTTCATTTTCTTGATATGAAAATGTCATAAAAGTTAAATCAATTTCTGCTTCCTTACAGAAAGAAGTGATATCTTAACATCGTCGACAATGAAGCGATCGTGTCAAATGACGACAAAGGAGCAACAGCAAGTGGCACAAAAGAGCGAGAAATAATCAAAAGGCGAAATATTTTTGCTGATGCATCTTTTCATGTGCAGCATGGCAGGTTCAAAAGGTAAAAGGTCAGCCCATCAACAAACTCAATGGAACTATCGATCCAACAATCGATACAGGATCCGCATCCCGTTGGAGCCTTTCAAGGTACTCTCATCGAGCTTGAAATTGAAATCAGGGGAAAAAATCGAGTTCAATTCTGTTAGAAAAAAAGGCGGGAACTCAAAAAATAATTTCACCATAATTTCGCCCAACTAGGTTTCTCCAAAAATAAGCTCTTATAGCTGGCAGCATATGTTTTCTGCCTTCTTTTACATCGATTTTTTTTTCACGATCTTCATCTTGCGTGTGTAGGCCTATATCAAAAACTGCAGCCTTGTAACCATTGCAATTTGGTGTAATTTAGGATGCCTATTCCATGGATCCCAAAGAAAGGATGTTTTTGGAAGCTGCTGACCGAGGGGACAAACACTCCATGATAAGGTGTCTCCAAAGCCCTGATCCTGTTAATGTCAATTGCACAAACATCCTCGGGCGAAGTGCGATACAGATAGCTGTAGATAATGAAAATTTCGAAATCGTCGAATTATTGTTGCAGCAAGAGAACGTGAAAATCGGTGAGTTGTCAGCGAAATCCAAGGGCGGTTTGCAAACGCCAATATAAAAACAAACTATCATGATAAAGCATTTCAAATGGAGCTACTAAAACTATACTATGACTTTCATAAATAACATATGCACTATGCATATTTCGTTCTAGGCACAAGCATAAAAGCGCGCAAGTAGTTTTCCCATTTGATACACCAAAACGAAAAAAAAAGAAGTTCATTGGAACAATTAACACCTTGCTGTCTGGCGAAATATTGATCATTCTAGAGTTTCTCACGTACTCACGAGAAAAACTAGGAAGCTCCACAAAACGTTACTGATAACTGCAGGAAAGAAAACTGGGGAAGGGGTTGATAATGGGTGCATCTTGATCATATTGGCATCATAATTGCTATGAAAACAATAGGTATATGTAGCTACATTATATACGTAATCTTAGTTTGGAGATAACGTACATGAAGCGGGAACTGGAAATCACAAAAAAAACTTTCAAGCAGAGTAAATAGTGCAGTTTTATTAGTTGACTGTATGCATATAGTAATGGTTTCCTTATTTACGTATTTCATAATGAAGGAGGCAAACCAAAACACAACCTTTGCGGAGACTGTCAGCAAATGTAGAAAACTAATTCCACGTTAAGTATTTATTCACATCTTCACAGATACGTTTCGGTATAAAAGGAAAATTCGACCCGAATTCCAAAAACGAAAAAATGTTTGGGGTTCAGCCTATTGTGCTTAATAAAAAGCACGTTTTCTATTGCTCGAGTAGTCTTTAAAGATGCTCCCTTTTTTCCATGCGGAATTCATTTGTATATTCGATCGATATAGTTAATATTTATTAATGAAAAACGTGTTGCCCGCCGCCCCGCGTGTTCATGTTTTTCTTTGTCATTATCATTTTTTGCGCGCTTCTAAAATGCAGGAGATGCCATCCTCTATGCTATCCGGGAAGGCGTTTATAAGATTGTGGAAATGCTCATTAATCATCCCAGTATCACCCCAGAAATGCTGGCAAATGATTGGGCAAAATCACGCCCTGTGGGAGAGGAAAGTGCGGATTACTCCCCCGACATTTCGCCCATCATTCTGGCAGCCCACTGCAACCAATTTGAAATCTTACAGGTAAGACAATTACCCTTTCAGCTAAGTGACATTTTAATTATGCGACGTGTTCCGAGTGGCATTAATAAGTAAATTCCACTAACTTTGTTGAAGTTAATGAACAAGTTTATCCTGAAATGTAATGATTCGTTGTAAGACACTAATTAAGGCTGACGACGTCTTGGCACAGAAAATGATGACAATGCCACACCACAGAATTTCCAAGGACCATTCTTTTTAGAATCACGATCTTTGCATTTAGACGTTGCAAGTAAATACTGACTGTAGCGTGTAGTTCAATGTTGCGCCCTGGAGGTTTTTCAAAGCTTTGAGTCAAGATAAGAAAGGAGCAATGCTAGTCATTTTTTCCCGGTTTTTGTGTTGGCACTCTTGTTTTATTGACACTTAAATTTGGGCTGAATGCAGTTGCTGTTCCCTGTAGAATCCATTTAAATAATAATGGGTAAAACGCTTGTCTGGTGTAAGGATTTTGTCAATGTATGTTACACCATTATTTTACAGTTATTAATTTCCAATGGGGCCAACATCGAAAAGCCGCATCCGTTATCGTGTCGTTGCGAAAGGTGCAGGGAAGGTCTCCATACGGATAGTTTGCGATATTCCCTCAAAAGGATCCACACATATCGAGCACTTGCTAGCCCTGCTTGGATATCTTTGACCAGCGAAGACCCCATCTTGACTGCATTTAAGGTTTAGAAACGTTTTTAATTTCATTTCAACTTCATTGGTAGCACTGCTTTGTTAAAAACGCATTTCGTTCGTAAAACATTTCTTTCGAACATAAAGCCAAATTTCTGATAAACTGCCTGAGTTTCTATCGAAAAACGTTTTATCGGGAAAGTTTTAAAAGTCATTCATTATTTTAATGTTATTTTGTGCAGCAGCCATTTTTGGTTTTGCATTTCAGCATGGTTATGCTTTTTCAGCAACAAGGGAACTTATTGTACATCATATGAATTATTGCTGATGAAATAACAAGGCAAAGGATATTAGGTTTGAAGTCTTCATCATTGTATCGCTATGGAACAACGATAAGGCGTTTTGATTGAGTATTTAGTTAATTTATTCTGCCGAAAAGCTTGCAAAATGTAGCTTTCTTTTATTATTATTTTTTTTTCGAGTTCCAATGAATTTAGATTAGGCTTCACTTCATAACAGGGCTTACTTTATTTTTCTTCCATTAATATTTCCAAAAAAACACCATTTTTCGATGAAAGCTTAAAACATTGACTTGTAAGTAAGTCTGACACCCTTTTCATTTTTTAACCTAGTGTTTTTTTTACTCGGATCGAACATACTTGCAAGCTTATGATTCTATGACAAATCTTTCCCTGATTTTGCAATGACGTTTAGTCTGTGCATATTTTAATCACGAATTTCATAGTACTGCATAAATTAAGTTTGAATAAAACACAGTACGAACCGAAACCAAACAGGATAATTCACTCGTGGATAGGTTATCTTTTTTCGGAAGAACAAGGTGTCCAATAGGGCATTTTGATTTAAACTTTTTGTAGAATTTTTGGACAAGAAAAGAAAATACACGTAAAGGCTAATTGAAATGCAAATTTTGAATGCAAGTTTCACTGTGGATGCTCGTAAACAAGCGCGACCGAACAATTCATCACAGCATACAAAAAAGCAACATCGGCAACTTTTTATTCGTTTCGAACTCATTAATGCATAGTACATCTTATGTTTATTAACTAGTTTGTAGAACTTCTTAGAAAATGTGTATTGAGCGGCTCAACGCAGCAGAAGTGGCAACAGTTCTTGGCAAGCCTTGCTCTGTATGATAGCTTCCTAAAACGTTTTTTATTTTTGTAGCTATCATGGGAGTTGGAAAGGTTGGCTCTTGTGGAAAACGAATTCAAAGAAATTTATTTGGAATTGAGTGAGCAGTGTAAAAAATACTCCTGCGATTTGCTGGATCAATGTCGCAGCACAGAAGAAGTAACTATACGTGACTTCCATCAAAGGCAATTGCAGGCTGCCTCTGCATAATTCTGATGGATGAGCCTTTGCTTGTATATTTAGGTGATTGCAGTTCTGAATAAGAAAAGTGTGTCTGAATTCGACTACGAAGACGACGAATGTGACAATCTGGGATACTTGAGTTTGACCCGCGTCAAGCTGGCCCTGAAGTATGAACAGAAACAGGTGCAGTGCAAGTACTATTTTGCTAAGCATATAATTTTCGTCACCATTTTTTTTTAAAACGTGGGCTAAAGCTGTCTATCGACTGTAGAAAAGCAGGCGCTTCTCAACTACTTAGTGATTAATGATAAAATAATGGCTGTGTCTAGTTTTCCAATATGCACAAATTCAAAAAAACAGAAAAACCCAGACCGGATTTGTCTGTTCAAATCGATTGTAGTGCAGCATGCAAGCTGGTTGTACAGCAGAAGCAAAGCACAGTACGGAGTATTGAGATACTATATTAAGATAAACTCTTAACTTTACCGAGCTTTTCAATCACAAGGGAGCCTCGTGTCCCGCTCTGTCGATTTTATTCCTTTTTTGCCAGTTTAGTGGCGCGTTCCTATCAGAAACGCGAAGCAAAAAAAAGCTTCCTTGATCTAAATTTATACTTCGGACATCTCAGCGCCTGTGTGTTTTCAATGGTTTTCGGTCTACTTGAATTGGAATGCCTGTTACTCTTTCTTAAGCTGCCATCTTAGGCTGTATTCCAGTATAAATTTCAATTAGATCGTAGCAAAACAATTCTTTTCAAAGGCTTTCTAAAAGTTTTAATGAGGTAGGATGGGAGAAGAGCGTTTTAAATATGAATTAAACGTCTTCATAACTACGTTCCTACAAAACCATGCTAAAGATAAACCGTTCTTGTTTCGCACAAAGTTTGTAGCCCACCCAAATTGCCAGCAGCTGCTGACGTCGGTCTGGTACGAAGGACTTCCAGTATGGCGACGGAGAAATGGAATTGTAAAATTACTTCTTTGTATTTGCATCATTTTTGCGATGCCTTTTATAGCTGTTTTTTACCTCCTGTGTCCACGTACAAAACTAGGATATTTACTACGCAGCCCGTTCATGAAATTCCTGTATCATAGGTAAAATGGTTGGCAAAATGTCTGCGTATTTTAAGTTTCAAAAGCACAAGTGCAAATGCAAAAGTTTTTTGTTTCAACAGCACATCATTTGGCTGCTTTTTGGTTTTGCTCGTGTTAGCATCCACACGAACGGAAAGCAGCGAATTATCTCGCCAGAATATAAGAGGACCCCCACCCTCATTTGTGGAGTGGCTAATATTCTTCTGGGTAACAGGTAATAACCTTAGTGACGTAATTGTTATGCGTTCGAACTGTCAACGGCTTTTTAGAATTAATAAAAATAAACCTTGATAAGTTTTTCGAACATTATCATTAAATCTTTTAATACGAAACATTACGATTTATCATAAACTTTTGAAATGAGTGTTAAGTGGCAGAATGGACAATCCATCCATGCCCTGAGAGCACTTTCGTTCTAGATAACGATTATATTTGCAAGATTCGTCCGTCAAGGCAATTCGTCCTATATTTTAGGAAAAAAATTACAAAATCTAATTCAAAAAATGACATCCAAATTCTTTCGCGCTTTATCTTAGATTACTTCTGTACCTTGTACATTTCTTGCGAAATTTTGCAAAATGTTAAATTCCCCTGTTTATTGAGCGAAATGTTGCCTTCGATTTGAGATCACCGCCATATTTTATGACATAAACTAAAGAATTTCAAAGTTTACAAAAAAATCATCATTGCCTCAGGCCGACGAATCATTCATTTCTACATGGGGAAAAATAAAATGTTCAGTTATGATCATTGGCATAACATAAAAGTATCGATTCAAGGAGTTGACAATGCAAGTATTAACGTTTTCGGCCGTCATGGACATGTACAAGTATGTGTATCTGACTAGGAAGACAATCATATTTTCAATGTTAAAGTTTTGCTATTTCAAACGATTACAGCGTACGTGATTGACACACACAAAATACTAATTTGCAAGAAGCGTTTATGACTAGTATTAGCGTTTATTATGTATTACGAAGTTGAATAATTTATTTTGTTCGAAGGAATGGTTTGGTCTGAATGCAAGCAGCTGTGGGAAGAAGGGCTGAAGGCATACGTGAGACAATGGTGGAACTGGCTTGATTTCATCATGCTGTCTTTGTATCTCACCACTTGTTCCCTGCGTGCAGTTGCTTATTTTCAAATTCAGAGTAACAGGTAAATCACCTAACTGTTTGCTTTTAGAAGATTCGTCTATAATTGCTAATATTTTTATGAAACAAAATACACGAGTGGTTTGTTTAGTAACTTAAGATATGCATGTGCTTTAAGTTTTGCAACATTCAATTTGAACCATGCTATGACAATCTTTATATCTTGACTCAAGTCTCATAAAGTTCTGTCAATCTTCGCTGTGACAATATTTTCTACATGAGTTTTAAATGCTATCAGAATTCAAATAAATAAATTAAAAAAAATAAAAAAAACATTGATTGGAGATATATTTAACAGAACTCGAAAATGTGATATCCCCCGAATTTAACTTTCTGGAGACAACCTAGAGCCTGACGTAATATTCCTGTGCCATTTTCAGATATGGGCCTGGGGAAATGGAGAGGATAGCTTGGCCGAAAAACGACCCCACCATCATCGCCGAAGGAGTGTTTGCAGTGGCCAACGTGTTCAGCTTCGCTCGCATTATTTATCTGTTTCAAACCAACCCGCACTTGGGGCCGCTGCAGATTTCACTGGGCTGCATGATCATCGACATAGCCAAATTCTTCTTCATTTTCTTCCTTGTGCTCACTTCTTTTGCCTGCGGTTTGAATCAGCTCTACTGGTATTACGACTCGGACGAATATTGCGATCAGCACATCTCGGGAGACAACCAAACCATCGAATGTGAAAACAATGCCGAGGCTTTCATGACGTGAGTGCCCGATTTTATTAATGAGTTGTCATTCGGACCTGTGCATATTTTACCATGATGTTTTGAGCACAGTAAAGGGAGCTCTCAGTTGGTTTGTTTACTTATTGATCCATGTTAATGCACAAAAAATTCCAAACGACAAGATACTATGACCTGTTCGCAGGAGATAGGTTAACAATAATTGAGAACAAAGTTTATGGTAGTTTACGACTTTTTTGCAATAAACTTTGTTGAAAACTTTTTCTAGACACAAATCCACTTTGCACTCTTGCTGATACAGCGATTGCAATGCTCTCCAGCGTAAAGCTGCGTTTTTCAGGTTTTGTGCCAAATTTTGGAAACTGAAGAGGTAATAAATCAATAGATGGATGCAATTAGCTAAGTGGCGTCGTAAAATGTCAGATAAACGGCAAGGGGTTAAAAGTGAAACAAACTAACAGCTGTTCAAGAGTTGCGAGATCAAACTCATTTTCTCATTACAGCATGGTGCGTGATTTTACCATCATTTATTTAATTTTCAGGATTGATGCCAGCTACACTTCATTGTTATGGTCTTTATTTGGAGTGATTCCGTTAAAAGAACTGAGTGGTCGTGATGACCAAGCGTTCATCAAGTGGATTGGACACGCCCTATTAGGAGCCTATTTGATAATGGCTATGACAGTCATGATCAACATGCTAATTGCAATGATGAGCAGGTCATTCCAAGACATTGAGGTTGTTGGTGGTCCTAAATCTATAATGCTTATCTCCTGAATTCCTCGACTATTAGCCCGACAATTTTTTCTAACTTAAATGAAATTATTTGATATCAGGACCATGCGGATCGTGAATGGAAATTTGCACGCTCCAAGCTCTGGATGGGTTATTTCGACGAAGGTTCCACCCTTCCTCCTCCTTTCAACCTGATCGTCAGCCCAAAAGCAATTTACTATTTTCTGAGTTTTGTCAAAAAATTGTTCGCTTATTTATGCAAGAGAAGAAAGCCAAATTACCATGTCACAGCCCAGATGGCATTTGCTAAGGTAGAACATTTAAATAACTAAAATGTCTAAAATAGCAGGCGCAGAATTGCAGATCTGGATTTTCGAGAACTGTTTCATAAACCGTTTTGGTCTGTTTTAGGAATTATCAACTAAAGACGTTCCAGATAAGGTAATTATGTCCGGGAATAGCTTCGTCAATTATTGCAAATATACCATTAGAGGGAACAATAATAAATCGTTAAAACTTTTCCAGCCCATGGCCCCAAATGGGGACACTAAATATGTCCAAAAAGGATTCATCGACTACCAGGTGCTGCATTTTATTTGAGGAAATGCAGAACACTTCAGATCATATTCAATATTGCGTTTTTCTTTCAAGGATGTGATGAAGAGGCTGGTGAGCCGATATATCCACCAAATTAAAAAGCAGCTGCGTCAAGATGGGGTTAATGAGGACGATTTGTTGGAAATTAAACAAGACATATCCAGTCTTAGGTAGGTATAGCCTTTGGCATGATTTTAGATGTATAGGTTACAAATAAATTTTAAAATAGACACGAATTAAACTGTTCACACAACTCGATCACATAACAAACAAAAAAGTTCCAAAGATATGGTACTACAAAGTACCAGAAGCATATCACAAATTCGGAACCGATTCATTTTTTTGAGATATGGGTACATTTTATTTCAGATACGAAATGCGTGAAGACAGAAGCCGTGAATCAATGCGTAACTCTGGACACATAGATAGTATCAAGCGAGAGATTCTTAGCGCAGTCCGAGGACCCGAGTACAACAGAGGTAGTGCAAACAGTGGGCCATCTGTATTGGAATCCCCAACTCCTGTTGGAATGTATTCAGCTTCTGGTCCAAGCATGCCATATCCATATTACTCTCAAGGTTACTTATCACTTAATTTGTTCAGTGAAATTAGAAAAATGCTAAAGATTTGGCATTCAGATAACATGTTGGATGGTACACATTTTCACCAACGTTTTTGCAGGCCCCCCAGCGACGTCGCTAATGACGTCACAAGATATGGATTTTCTCCGGCAAGAAATCGTGACCAGTTTGCGCAGTGATCTTCAGGAAATGGTCAACAACATCGTACAGTCCTATCAAGCATCTCAGCACCACCAGCATCACGTCTTGCAAGAGCCAATCCCACACGCCAACTTAGGTCAAGGCTCTGGCCCAAACATGTCTCCAATCATCCCACCCCAAATCCCATCAGATTTATATCAAACACACCTGTTTACTCAACTATGAGGTCGAGTAACAACAGTAGTTGTGATAACTTACTTCTGAAATTCCTGGTTGGAGTTCGAAGTAGCCATTTAGAGGCCCAGCGAGGGAATTCTAAGTTAGCCAGTTCAGGCTTTATCCAGTTAGCTTAGCCAAGGCTAGTTCCCCAGGAGATGATACATGTGAGGGTTGTGAAGCATGTTATGCTACTTAAGTGAAAAATAACCAGTTTATTAGTCTCTAAATAATAAAACGTGATTGCTAAGTGCAAGCTCATAGAAACTATTACACTGTACAGCTTTGTCAGTTGTATCACGCTAATTCATCCCGTTTATCGAATGCAGATAATTTAAAGCTTGTTGGAATTTCACCTTTTGTTGCTTATTAACCTTAGGCAACAGACAAAATTGGTCAAAGACAAATTAATCTTTGACAAGGACACCCTTCAAACTGCTTCAATCTTGTTTCGCTGAAAACCTCGCCAAATCTATTCGTGTATTTCTATAAAAAAAATACATGTAATTGTTTATCATCTTGTTTACATTCACATTCGATTATCCCCTTTAGTGGTTGAATACCACGTGCTGACCCAGGCTAAAGATTCAGCAAGCCCATTTTACCATCTTGCTACTTGTTTCCCCACCTGCTGATTATAGCGTTATATTATTATTATTAGAAGGTCATGTTTATCATTTCACATTACAAAAGTCCATCTAATTAAATATAGCACTATGCTAATGAAACTAAATGCATATTAAACTACATGTACCGTCAATCCCTTTCTAAATTCCATTAGCACAAGTTCCATGAACCTCCTGTAATTAATGTATATAAACAGAGTATATATGTACATATACCATGGTAATATCAATTACACCATCATGCACTAGCATTACAAAGGTGTTATACTGTACATATAACTGCTTTTCAGTATGTATTATTTTATGTTAGAGGGTCTAAATTTAAATATATTCACATTTTTGGGAGAACCTTGTATAATCTGTGCTAATGAACGGTCCCATCACCTAGTTAACTATTAAAATCTAATCTTTCTAAAAGGTCTTGTCTTAAAAGTGTACTTTGCTTGAAAGTTATTCAGTGCAACTTGGCTCACAATATTTAAACTGGCTATTCCAGCCTAGGGATCGTCCATAAACTACGTAGCCAATTTAGGGGGGAGGGGGGGTTGGCTTCATGGCGACAACTGGCGACAAGGGGGGGTGGGGGGGTATGAGAGATGCGACGTTACCATTCTTTTACTATGAATTTTTTTAACAATTTTGAAGGGATTTTGTCAATTTCAAACTTTAGTAAATCATTTTATTTATCAGCACTGCATGAGATCTGGCAACATTGTGAAGCAAAAATCTGAAAGCATTTGACAACACTGCTGCTTCAATGCAATAGGACTACTATTGTTAAAAGCAACTGACAACAATGGACAAGCTTTACCAGCAGCTGTTTTCTGCCTATAATAAAGCCCATCCAAGCCTAACAAAAAAGGTAAACCAACAGTCAACAGTCAGCACATGGAATGAGATCAAAACCTCAAGCCCTAAAGAAATAGAGGTTAAAGTCAAACAAAAAATTAGAGAACTAGAAGCAATTGGGAGATGCAAGAAGGGCAACTTGATGTCATACTGGTCACAAGGTAAGTGCATGAATGAGTACTTAGGTTATACAACTAATATTCACATAAACATTGAAATATTGAAATAGTTAGTTTTTGCTAGTTTCAGAAACAAAGTCTTAGCCTTCATCCAGTACACTACCTAATCTGAGTAAAACTGATAATAAGCCTACACACAATAAAGTTGAGGCTACATTTACTGCTGATCACCTAACACCTAAGCATAGTAAGGATTCATTAACACCAGCCCAAGATGCTTTGAAGGAGAAAATAACACAACAGGAAGCTAAATTAAACATAATGAATGCCCAATTATCATCTGGAATTGGAATAGTAACCAAGCAAGACATTTGTAATGCTACCAAGGACTTAGACAAACTAAAAAAGATGCTGCAAAGAAAAATTTAGAAGGTAAAATTAACACAAATGTTAAGAGAGAAAAGGAAGCTGTGCATGAAAGAGCTTATAAACGAGCATCCAGACATTGCAAGAAAGTTAAATACATGCCAGAGGGAAAAAACCAAACGCCCGAGAATTGAAGAAGATCAACCAGGCCTTTTAGAAACGATAAAACAAATAGCAATAGTTCGAGGTTCGGCAGATGACAGGAGGCTTTCTGAGGCAATAAGGTCATGTCGTAGTCTGGATGATCTCCATGAAGAACTTAAAATTCAAGGATTTCTACTTAGCCTAAGTGCTACGTACTTGCGCCTCTTACCAAGGAATTCTAGCAGCATTGAAGGGAGAAGACATGTCTTAACAGTTCCAGTGAAATTAAAAGGGGCATCAAATGATCAGCACAACAGCCATCCTGACCAGTATTTTTGTACTGCAACAATTAACTCTCTTGAAGAACTTGCTTCCATTTTCTGCCCTAATGTGTTATGGGTCAGTCAAGATGACAAATGCAGAGTGCCAATTAGAATGACTGCTTGCAATAAACAGTCACCATTTCTGATGCACTTGGAATACCAAGTTCGATTGCCAGACCATGACTGGGTTATTGCAGCTCGTCATGAGTTAATTCCAAGTGTTTATGCCATAATAAAAATTGATTGTAATCATATTGGGCAAACGACTGCTGTAAGATATAGTGGGCCTACATATATAGCAATTAGAAGTGGCAAGCATGACAGTTCGAATCCAAAGAACCATGCATATGATTTGGAACAACTGTTCAACTGTGAATCATTCACTGATTTTGTGAGAACAACTACTGGACAGCTCAAGCCAATATTAATAATCACAGTTGATGGAGGTCCTGATGAAAATCCTCGCTACTGTTAGGTCAGCAATTACCATAATATACATTATTATAGTATATATAAAATCATAATAATGACATTTAATATCTCATCAAATATTTGATTTGCAGGTTATCAATAATGCCATCAAGACTTTTAAGGTCAACAATTTAGATCCATTATTTGTTGCCACCAATGCACCAGGTAGAAGTGCCTTCAACAGAGTAGAGAGGCGAATGGCCCCACTTAGTCGTGAATTGTCAGGTGTCATCCTACCACATGAACACTTTGGAAGTCATCTAAATAAAAAGGGTGAAACAGTGGATGAAAACTTAGAAGTTGCTAATTTTGCTCATGCTGGTAGCATCTTAGCAGAAATCTGGGATGGAATGGTGATAGACACATTCCCTGTAAAAGCAGTTTATGTTAAACCAAGTAAGTTGTTTGATGTGGTTGATTTTGTGTTGAAATATAATTGCTTAAATTTTATATTATTTTTCAGAGGG